>BKZX01018507.1:0-10857 GCA_014362285.1 Fagus crenata
TTCCTATAGAATGCTTGGTGGCTGGACCTTGGAAGACTGTCATTGGGATTTGCCAATGGAATTATTGCATACGTGGTAATTGTAATAAGCTCTTTGTTCAAAATTAATTTAGCAATCGGTTCCAGCTGTAAATTCACCTTCCTGCAGACCCTTTTCTTGTGGCTGAAGGCCTCCAACTTAATATCTGCCCACTCTGTAGCAGAGATGCTTGATAATTGTTCCTTTTAAGCTTTCAACTCTCTTTTTCTGCTTTCTATATTCCCATTGTACTTGTTCCCTTTCTTTATCAATGAAATACTTATCAAAAAAAAAAAAAATGCAAGAGGGAAATAGGTGAGGATTGGTCTAAGATTGCTCACATCCCAAACTTGGAATTGGATTCAGGTATGTAGATCACAAATTTATCTTAGTCCTTGATAGAATATCAACCTCCAAATTTCTTCTTTTTCTTCACCTTCTTTACTGTTCTTGCTAAAATTTTCTTGGTTATTGAATTTCATCATGTAGAATTAGATGAAACACAGGAGGAACCTGACAGCAAAAGGACTTGGTGCTTAACTAAGATTTTTGGGCACTGCAATTGTTTAACTAGTCAACAACTCAATGGTAATTATATTGGAATAGTTTCTTGTTTTGTTTTTGTCTCCTCGTAGATTTTTCATTCCTTGCATGATTTCTTCAATCTGTTTCTTCATTCTAATAAATTATATTTTTACCTTTTATTTATTTATTTATTTATTTTTTATTTTATTTTATTTATTTACAGATAAAGAATCTTTTGCATCAATGCCTTGAGCTATTATCCCCATTTTTCATAGACAGCCACATTGCTCACATAACAAGTGCTTTTGAGAGTTTGGCTAATACAGATTTTTGCAGCAACAATGGTAATCATGTTATTTCTTGTCTTTTTCAGTTTAGATTTCATACCCATAATTGAATGTCATTTTCTGTTTGACTAATTTGACACCGTGGTTTATTTGTTTGCTTTAATCAATTATCAGGGAAATATTTGGCACTCTGGGTGGTGAGAAATTCTATGGGTATTAAACAGAGTAAAATCATGCTTTCGAAGATTTTGGCTTGCAGTTCTGGTTGGGGTTCTTATCTGGAAACTACAATAACAAATTAGGCTTCCATGCAAGTATTCTGTTGCTGCAATTCTTATTATGTTTAATCTTCCTATAATGTCCTGAAGTTCTTTATAACATTGTAGAGTTTGTTTAAATCTTTGCATGATTTTATAGTTTTCATCAACAACAATCTGAAGTGGGAGGATAGTTGAAGTTAAACCTAAAGGTGGTATTGGATAGCTAAGATTGGCAGCAAAAGCTAATACTCTTGAGAGTATGGTTGCAGCATCTAATTGTGCAAATGTTGAGACTGGCCTTTACCCTTCTAAAAGGTAAGCTTTTTCCACATTCGACAAATTCTTTTGAAGCAACTTGAGTGGACATACACTGTCAATGTGATTGTAGCATATGAGTTTTTAAGTCTACAAATTGAGTTAACAAGAATCTCCAAGAATTGTGCATAATACCTTTTTTTAGTAAATGAGGTTTGCAGTTTATACTTCACCCATAATACCTTTTTGCATAATACCTTTTTTTAGTAACTATTGATTGACAGAATAGTTTGTAACTTTTGACTATTTCAGGCATTGTATTTGTTTTATGCTCATGGAGTCATGGTTAATGAGGAAATATTGGAAGAACCGAAATATAAAATCTTAACTAAGTTTTTATTTGAAACAATTTTGTATTTACTTTTTTCGCACTTATTGGAATGATGCCAGGTGGAAATGGTCCAAAATGGCCTAAGACTGCTTACATCCCAAGGGCTAAAATGGATTTTACACTCCACTGTTTCTATTACAACCATTCTTTATCTGTAATTAAATCAGTTTTAATTAACTCATTTTTTCAAAAATATTGAGTTGCTCAGTTATTTGATTCTCTATGTGGAAACCAGTGGGAACATCTAATATCATCTCAGATCCAGTGATAAGAGTCATAATTGAGTTTGAACAAGTATTTTTGAGTTTCAAACTTTCTCATATCAGATGACTAAAGCCACCAATATCATCTCAAAGAGCTGTGAAATTGCAACCGATGGAGAAGGGCTTGTGTTTTTCTACAAATGAATGGCAGATAAATGTGAGGTGGATATTAATTAAATAACTTTATCCACTTTTTGCTTCTTTATAGATGACTGATTCTATATAACATAGAACATGTTTCATGCGTGCCTTTTATGTCAGGCATTTTAGGAAACCTTTGGACCAGATATTCAAGCAGATATGAAGTTGGTAGCTACAACCTGATGATGCAACATATTGTTAAGGAGGTGATGTATTCTCTTGCTTTATGATCTTTCTAAAACCATATCAATATAGAGTTGGAAAATGAAAGTAAGGTGACATGTTGTGCTTGGTGTTAATAAAAGTTATATCAATGATGGGCCATATGAAAGCAATGTTTTAATCACAATTTACCACATTAACAATGGTGAAAAAGATTATAAAAATATATGGAATTCCTCTTGCTTGCGGCTGCTTGCCCTTTCCAAGCATCTAATCCAAAAACATGGACAGGTCCAATTATTATATAAATCCATTCGGGTCTTGATCCAATTAAGATTATTTGGGTCAAGATCCAATTAGAATTTAAACCCAACTCTTTGGAACTTCTTCGATACCCCTCTTGATTGTACAGTTAACTTAATTGTACAGTTAAATTCAATGTAGTGAAAGTGGCATTTATATGTTTAATGTAGAACTTGCTATCTTGATTTTGCCGATCAACCCTCTTATTTATTCACAATTTTCTGTGTTTTATTTACTTTCTTGCCTTTTTCCTCAACCTCACTGTGCAGTATTCTGTTTTTGGTTCAATATTGACAGCAGGAGGAATATTAGTTGCACTTGTTAATGGAAAAATAACAGATGTTATCTGTAGTGAAAAGTGGCATTTATTACTTTCTCAAATTCTCATCAATGTTATCATTGTATTGTAATGCAGAGATTGTGGTTCTCTGAGATTTTCTGTATAGCAGGGTGGCTTGCTATAGCATTCGCAAAGGTTTCTCTTCTCCTCCTTTCCTTCCCCTCAAATTACAAATAATGCCTTATGATTTAACTTCACCTCTAATGTCAATTGCAAAAGGTAGTTTTGCTACTGTCTAACTTGAACTCAAAATATGACTTAAGTAATGGAATTTGAAATCATTGTGGTAACAATGACATTGATAATAACCGCATTTTGAAGTCGCCGCCAACATTTAAATCAAAATGGTTGAATATCAAGGAAATGTTTTTGAAAATCATTCTGAAGAAAGTCAGTTGGATCTTTTCTTTTCACACATAAATAGTAAATCTATAGAATGCTTGGTGGCTGGACCTTGGAAGACTGTCTTTGGGATTTGCCAATGGGCTTATTGCCTATGTGGTAATTTTAATAAGTTCTTAGTTCACAATTAATTTAGCTATCTGTGAAACACGTTATAGTACTCAAATTTTTGTTTCCAAGACATTTTTCCATATACATTGCAGAAATAACCCCTAAGAACTTTCGGGGAGGATTTACTTCTGCAAATCAGGTAGAGTAACTCTTATGGTGTTTAGATTGAATAGCTAACTCATTGGATATATTTCATCAAGTGCACAGCTGATGATATGTTGCGGCTTTTTGCTGATGTATTTCATTGGAAATGTCATTCCTTGACACATGTCGACCTTAATTGGTAACTTGTTTTCAGCTTTTCATTATCTTAGTCATTTATATGAATAAAATTTCTGTGTCAATCTATTTTTTTTATCTGAAATTTTCAGGTGCTATTCCATGTATGCTAGAACTTCTAGGCCTAATCTGCATTCCAGAATTTCCTAGATGGCTGGTGAGTCCAATTCAAAGCTTCTAGTTAAAATGTTATGTTTGTGATGCACCTATTCTATAAATGATAAAGATTAATTGTTCTATTTCTACTTTCATGGCTTTTAAAAAGGATGCTTCTAAAGAGAACATCTTAAAACTTTCATAGCTTATTGTAAGTTTGTAACGCATATAGAAAGCTTACTTTTCTCCTCTATATTATAGCATACATAGTAAAGGAAAAGTGGGCATCCATTCAAATGTTCAACTGATGATACAATTGCCTGCAGGCTAAAATTGGTAAAGAGAAAGGGTTTGAAACTTCTCTACAACGCATTAGGGGATGGAATGCTGATATTTCTCAAGAAGCAGCTGACATCAGAGTAAATTCTAACTTCATATTCTTCTGAAAGCAATGCAATTTTACAACCTTAAGCAGAACATAAATCTCCAGTATCTTATGTTTTAATATATTTAGGTACACAATTAGAAATGAGATTGGATCCTTTGATTTTGCAGGATTATATAGAAGTCCTCAATCAAGATTCAAATTCTAGATTGTTGGACTTGTTCCAAGGAAGATATGCTCATTCACTTATTGTAAGCCCAACAAGAAATGAAAAACAAACAAAAATTTTAGTTGCTGCACCTTTTCCTTTCAAAGCTTGTTTAATCTGTCTACTATACCAATTAAAATGGTTAAGGTTGGAGTTGGGCTGATGATATTGGTTTAGTTTGGAGGGAACAATATCATTACTGCTTATATTCGACGAAGTTGGTAATTAAATTAAGGTATTTTAGAATTGCTTCAATTGTTGATGATAACATAACAGACATGCTGAGAGGATGATATGGATCACTGGCTTATGACAGGTTTTTCATGTAAAATTGGGACTATATCAATGGCTATCATCCAGCTACTGAACACTTATAACTGAAGAATGGATCAAGGCTTTTGGTTGATACATTTCATAAAAAGTGCAAATGTTCATTTGTAGATTCCAGCTAATATTGAACGTGTACTCTTAACAAATAAATTAGGAAGACGACCACTTTTAATGGTAAGGATGGCAAATGATACATTTTTAAGGTAATAATTTACTTCATCAATTAGTTGATAATGAAGTCACAATTTCTTGTAGGTATCTGCTGCTGGAATGTGCTTTTGTTAAAGAGCTCTCATTAATTCTGAGACAAAGATAACCACAAAATAAAAGGCATCCAAATTTATGGTGTCGGAACAAGGAAAACAGAACAGAGCAGACAAGGCACCACCCCATGTCAAGTACAGGTTCCTTCTTTGTAAGCTTGTCATTTTGGTTTCAGGTTTCTCCCTAGTCCAAATTTAGATTATCCTCATTTTTCTACTATCTTTATTGTTATTAGTAAAAGAATCATCCTTGACAAAGTTAGGTTTGTTATGAGCAAGACCTCCACAATTGGAAGGAGCTCACTCCCATTTTGGTGTATATTGGCATAATGGTATACACAATTACTCCCCTTCTTCTCTATGTCTCAGATTCTGTATCATTTCCGTATATGCTTAAAATCCCATTTAAAATATGTCAATATAAAGAGATTTGTGTAACATCCTGCAGTATTCTATGACTTGAAGCCCTTTTATTGACTTTGCCTGTGGCCAAAATTACTGGCATAGACAATATTTTCAATTTCTTGTGTTTTTTTTTTTTTTTTTTTAAGCGTACTTATGGTTGTAATCATTGGCATGGCAAAGTATGCAATTTCTTGTGCTTCATTTTCATGGTACCATAACTTGATTCTTAAAAGGAGAAAGGACATTAACGCCTCCCGCTCATTAAATATTCCGTTCATTTTGTGCCAAGATGTTAGGAAGTAGTAGATCAAATTAAGTGACTAATATTTTTACTACTTGATAGGGATATTGTGTAGCTTACTATGGGTTATAGTGTTAGAGGTATGTAACTTTTCTTGTTAGCAACAATAAGAAAGAGTCTATTTATAAAATTTTCATACCAGTTTGCATAACAAGAAAGTTATTACTTTTTAACTTAGAGTGAAGGACCCGATTGATTTGTGTTACAGGTATTTCCGATGAACATAAAGGGTTCAGCTGGAAGCCTAGTTTCTGCTCCTGTTCTTGGATTGTAACATACATTTTCAATTTTATGATGGAATGGAGCTCAGCAGGTAACTCTCTTAGACATAGTCTTTGTACCCCAATATTCTCATCTTCTTTATTATAATTAAAAAGAATTTTTGGGCTATACCACTTCAGGAACATTTTTCATATACATGGGCATATGTGGTTCAGTTGTTTAATCTATTGCAAAGCTAGTACCAGAAACAAAGGGGCGTGTGCTAGAACAAATACAAGCATCGATTATCCATTTGCACCAATAAGATGGACTTTCCATTCTATATATTAAGGGAACATGTATATCTACCATAAATAAAGTATGTGTTATAAGGTGTCTGGTATGTTTTTATTCACTTAGAGGATTGATGGGCTTCGATTATATACTTGTAGGTGTGTTGGGCCTATATGGGCTTCCCCTTTGATATGCATACAACTTTTAAGGATATTTTCATTACTTGGAAATGTATATTTATCTTGTATAAAAATCCTAAATATGTGTAATAGAAAATATAGAGTTCTGCCAAGAGTCTTGTAATTCAACTGATTGACACTTCTTAGTGTTCTCCAATGAAGGTATCTTCTCTCAACCATCAAATTATCAAAAAAAAAAAAAAAAACATTTATAATTCTCAGTGGTGGACAGTAGAGTCAAGAGTTCATAAAGCATTAAAATATAGAGTTCTAGGGTTTTTTAAAAAAAATGAACTTCCTCTAAGCTTTAACTTTTATATATTATATAAAATATAAGATAAAGGATATTTCATAAAGCATTTTTTCAATATTTCTTTCCTAACCATTTTGAAAGAGTTGTTACAACTTACAAGTGCTCTTTTCTTGAACTTTTCCCCTTCCAAATTAACTCCCTCACTACCAAAGAAAGTCTCCAAAGTAGGATTCTTACTACTGTGCAATCACACAGATTCTATAAAGAGAATAGTAAAGATGAATAAACAACAAGCACACACATAAAGATGAGAGAATACTAGCATATACGTAATTCGACAATATGCTTACGTCTATAGAGGAGAGGAAGAACAAATCTATTATACTCAATTATGATTACAAATTACAAACACTTTTAGAGCTTGTTTGGTTTCTCGTTTTAAAAACTGCTTTCTTGATTTAAAAACAAAGTGTGGTGCATCCAACTTTGTAAACTTGTTTGGTTAGGTGTTTTTAAAAAAATTCAATTTAAAAATGGTTACTCATTTTTCGTGTGCAAACACCAAACTAAAAAACATCTTTTAGATTCCATGGGAGAAATACCATTTATTAGATGACTGTTACATGAACTATGTTATTAATTTATGTATTTTTTAGATTGAAAAGATATATTTTAAAACAAAAATAAAAATCTCATACGGATTACAAAGTATTGTGAAATTATTCTATGTATTCCTTACACAAATTTGGGTCACGTACATTAGAGCCACATTAACCGGATGATGCTCTAAGCAAAAGCTTAATATGACATTCAAAACAGAGTCACTTTGCTTTATCTTGAAGACAGCGTCCATTTGTTTTTTTCCATTATTTATGCCTCACACAGTCAGAACAAGTGTCGGACAATTATGGGTTCCAATTAGCTTAATTGATAAAGTCTTTTGTTGTCGCATAAGAGACTTGGGTTCAAATTCTATCATATCTATATATATATATATATATAAAATATAAAGTGTCAGACAATTATAAATATGAGTAATCTATACAAAATTGGAAAATGATATTTCCACACTAATATTTT
Organism: Fagus crenata; assembly: GCA_014362285.1. NCBI lineage: Eukaryota > Viridiplantae > Streptophyta > Magnoliopsida > Fagales > Fagaceae > Fagus > Fagus crenata. Next base: position 7,733 of record BKZX01018507.1, read on the forward strand.
TAAGACTAAAGTCAACTTTTGGCTCTCTAATTTAGAGGGTGTTTTCATTTTAACCCCCTAACTTCAAAAATTTTCATTTTGACCCCCTAACTCTTTTTAACTATTAAATTGCACATTCCGTTCATCTCTGTTAGAAACTCCCATTAAGTGCCTAGTTGGACAGCTAACGTGTCATTAGATGTGGCTAAATTTGACACATCATTAAAAAAAAAGAAAAAAAAGTAGATATTAAATAGGATTGTGTTGCTGCCTCCCTTTTCATTTTTTTCACTTTAATACCTGCCGCCGATCACCACATCACCACCAACATACTATAATGAAATTTAACCAACAATTCTTTCAAAAAAATAGATTCTGAAACTTAAACAAATTAAAAAAGTGTGACAAATAATGGATTCTAGAACACGGACTTTGAGACAATTCCCGAAAATGATAATCATTAATCAACCAAACAACTTCCGTAAATTCATGTGAATTTAAAAATTGAAACAAAATAGTAAAAAAAAAAAAAATTAATTTTTTAAAATTGGGTATCAAATTTTGATCCTATAAATATCAACATTAACCAAAACCATATTCAAAAGCTAATTCTACAAACAGGTATTGATTGATCATTAATTAAAACCCTAAAAAGAAAAGTGCTTTCAAATATGAATTGGGAATGAAAAGAAAGAAACACCAGAGTGACGGTTTTGCCATGAGCGTAATGAAGGAGGCCCAAAGGATGAGTCTTTTCGTAGGTCTTGAGCCCCGTGACTGTGCGGTGGCAGATGAAGACGACGTCATTGACGTCATCCCGTTTGCGTTGTTCATCATCCTCTTTTTCCTTATGGTAGGCTCGGGACCATGTGATACTTGTCGCCGAAGTGGTGGTGATGTGGTGATTAATTTTTTTGACATCTATTTTTTTTTATGAGGTGTCAAATTTGGCCACATCAGATGACACGTCAGCTGTCCAACTAAACACTTAATGGATAGCTTCTAACAAAGATGAATGGAAAGTGCAATTTGATAGCTAAAAAAAGTTAAAGGGTCAAAATGAAAATTTTTGAAGTTAGGGGGCTAAAATGAAAACACCCCTTAAGTTAAGGGGCCAAAAATTAACTTTAGTCTTTATATTTCCACACTAACATAGGAAATTATACTTTTAAAAGTCCAAATTGCCCTTATGTACTTAACATTGATTATTTGCATACTTTCATACATAAGAGCTATTTAGTCTTTTAAAAGTATAATTTCCTATGTTGGTGTGGAAATCAAATATTAGTGTGGAAATATCACTCCCCACAAAATTTTGCACATTATTTTTTCACAATTATTGATATAATAAGTTGTAATTAAAGTAACAACAATTTTACATGGGTTCATTACTCATATCATTTTTATTAACACCAATCATACTATGTCATCTCAACAATTATAAAATTGTTTATGAATTTTTTAGATAATATTATGCTCATCAAGACCACTCTTCCTCCATTCTGCCTCTCTCCAATAGTTTTTTTTTTTTTCAATTGTCATGTATTTCTTTTTTCTTTTTTTTCTTTTTCTGAGAAAAAGTGGGAGAATAATATAAAATTTAAATTTCTTGAACCTTAAGAGTTGAGAATTGTGATTGTGTATACAAAGAGAAATTATTCAATGCACGAGGAGAACTACATTATATAGTGTAGTGGCTCCCCCACTCAATAAAAAATACATTTAAAAAAAATTATTAAGTCAAATCTTAATCACACCACTAAAAAACCATATATATTTATTTATTAAGTTAGATCGAATCACGCCATTGTCAATGGTGAAATAATAAGTTTTGAGGCACAACAAATTTCACTATATATTTCACAACTACAACGGTGTCAAGTTATGAATAATAGATAATAAATTAATGTTAGTGATGGGTATAGATGAGAATTAATAAAAAACTGCCAACTCCACTATTATAAAAAATGTTTATAAAAACTATTGTGTCTATAACATTACTCAAAATGAAAAGACGAAAATATGTGTACACTTGGAGGAACTCAAGATTGTCGAGCATGATGTCATGGGCCGATTGGCGTGCGTAGGAGCAGTGGTGTGATTAAGATTTGATTCAATAAATTAAAACACATGGGATTTTTTTATTTGATAAAATAACAAAGCCCATGCATGCGTGCCTTCTTCCCTACTCACTCTTTGTTACGTTTCAGAAAAGAAGACAATGAAAATTACTAGTTAGTATTAAATATTAATGGGAATTTAGTTTGTCAATTTAATCTTCGATCACGACACTCACAAGTTTACAAAATATGTCACCATAAGTTGGTTACTGTAGACAAAAACATGTCGCCGACTGTTGCTGCAATTGCTGCAGGCTGCCTGCAGCTATTCATAGAGAAGAATCCAAACCTATATGGAGTTTTTATATGCATCATGGTTGTGGTCCTTGATGTGGGACAATATAAAAAATTATACCTCAAATTATTCAATAAAATAATTACTAAAATACTATTAAATAGTTGGTAATAGGTACGTGCATGGGTGCCAAATGTTGAGGTTCAAATCAAGTCGTTTTCTTGATATGCATTCATACCCTTTTAGTTTATTGGCACGTTATTACACAAATTATTAACTTGAAAGTTCATAATATATATATATATATATATATAACACATCTCATGCATTTTTTTTTTTTTACTAAATATCTGATTTCATTAAACGGAAAGAATAACTACATCTTTCAATCACGTCTCCGAAACGGAAACAGAGGGAGGGAGAGAAGCTAAAAATATATATATATATATATATATTGATTGAACTAAGGTTTTTGGATTTCTAAATAGCTAAATGTATTGACGATGCGTACATAATAATGGGTTGTGAGTATGTAGTATGTACCTTCTAGGAAAAAATTCTAACTCTTGCATTTCTCAAAATTTAAAGAGGCTATATCCTTCCCAAATTAAAATTTTTTCTTTAAATTATCAAGATATTACATTATCCAACAGGATAAAATAATTATTTTAATAATTCAAGAAATTGGATATTATCTTCTTGGAATTTCATTGTGTTTGTTTGTCTACCATTATTTATATTTGAACCAATAAGATTTATTTTTTTAATTAATCTTTTAAAATGTTCCTATG
>BKZX01018508.1:0-16978 GCA_014362285.1 Fagus crenata
GGTGACCACCTAGGTCTCGAATCGGGGATGATTTGGCTTAGGTGACCACCCAAGTCTCAAACCGGGGATGATTCGGCCTTGGTGACCACCCAAGTCTCAAATCGGGGATGATTTGGCTTGGGTGACCACCCAAGTCTCAAACCGGGGATGATTCGGCCTGGGTGACCACCCAGGTCTCAAATCGGATAATTGTGATTTGATATTTCGTCAAAATCGTAATTTAGTAATTAGACCCATTTTGAAAATTCATCCAAACGGTCAAGGGGAAATTGTTTCTTTGATTGTCTCTCTTTTTTTTTTGCATAATTTTGACCATTATATATTTCCTATGTCTTTGTGAATGAGATATACCTGATTTTTCTGACTCTTGGATTGCTTTGTTGCGCTCTTTGCAGATGTCAGGTCGAGGTAGTGGTAGTGGGGGCCAGCGCCGGTCCAATCGCCTTGCGAAGGGTAAGGCTGTGGCCTACGAGCCTGAGAGTCCTCCTGATACCGATGACGAGTACGACGCCATGGAGGACATTCGTACTCGTGCTGATGCTTCTATCGCCAGGAACTTGCAGGCGGAGCTTGATGCCGAGGCTGCTGGTCTAGTTTCTGGTGCGGCTCGGCCTCCTTCTCGGCCTGGTATTATTATTGGTTGTAGTGCTAGGCCCTTTGGCGCACCTCACTGGCCCACCGCGACGCTGACAGCTGCTCCTCCTACCAGATCGAAGAGGCAAAGATCCGACCGCACTCCTCTTTCCGCGGATCCTATACCGGAGGATTATGCTACACCGGGGTTTAGATATCCTCCCCGTGGTGGCATTCGACCGTGCTATCCCGTCACCACTCCGGTGGCGGATACGCCACTCCTGACGGGCCTCCATGACCATCCATCATCTTCGGTCATTCGCTGCGAGGTATTTGTGTACTGACGCTCTCCTTTGTCTTGTCTTTTTCACATTCTTTTGTACTGACGCTTTTCTTTCTGACTTTGTGCAGGATCCTCCCACGAGCATTGGCCGGGGTGGATGGTCCGACTTATGTCAGCTCCTGGAGATCGCTCGTCCAGAGTATAGAGACTTTTTAGCGGAGTTGGGCTTTGGTCCCTTCCTCAGCATCCGCTACGTACATGTGTGGCACCCTTTGGTGAGGTGCTGGGTGGAGAGGTTCTTCCATCATACGGGGACTATCCATCTTAGCACCTGTGAGATGGGGGTGCTCCCTGTTGACTGGAGTGCCATTTTGGGCATTCGCTTTGGGGGTAGGATTCTCCCTAGCGATCCTATACCTGATTTCGAGGCCCTGGAGATTCTGGGCATTGCTGATCCAGCCGCCGTTGTGGGTAAGAATCTTCCTTCTTTGAGGATCAGTTATCTGAAGGATCTCCTGAGGAGGGAGATAGAGGAGCCTCCTATGGAGCTGCGGTATCGCCAGTGGACTGCCTATTTCATCTTCAACTGCTTCCTTGGGAATGACAAGTCTACCATTCCCATACCCATCGTCGGCATGTTTCGAGACATTGACGCTCTGAGGGATTATGATTGGGGGGCACTGACATACGGGTTTTACATCCGGGGCTTGCGCCGCTTCTCCCGTCGATAGACCACCAGTTTCCTCGGCTTCTGGCAGTTCACTCTTTTCTGGGCATTTGAGCATTTCCCAGTATTTGCTCCCAGCAGACTCCCAGTGGCTCCTGACTCTGTATTTCCTCTTGCTAGGTGGTGGGACTCAGCTTGGATCCAGCGATTGACCGTCCGTACGCTTATGGAGTGCCGTACGACGGTGGATTGCATCAGGGATATCGACATTGTTTTCCAGCCCTACTCCTAATTCTTGGTTGAGCGTCCCGAGGTATTTAGGGCCGTGGAGTTATCTCATCTGCGGATATGGATTCGATCTCCGAGGTCTTGGGAGCTCTTGATGGGCGAGAGGACCCTGCAACAGCTGGGTGGTGAGGCACTTGTCCCCGTGGACCCTCCTCGGCTGATGACCATCGAGGACTACATCCCACGTGCCCCGAGTGATTCTTATGTGGAGGGTGTTGAGGCCTATCCAGACCTGATTCAGGTAGACGTGCCCTACCAAGAGTGGTTCGAGCGAGTCTCCTTGGGATCTTTGATGTCCCTTCATGAGGTCGAGGGCGGTCGAGTCATGGGCAGGACAGCTATGGATAGCCATGTCTTCCAGTCTTCTAGGGAGGTAGACAGGCTTCAGAGCGAGATACTACGCCTCCAGCTCGAGCTGTCGGTCAATGAGGATCGCCATGCAGCTGATATGGATCGAGTGCAGGGGGAGATGGCTTGCATGCAGATGGAGGCGACTCAGCGCGATGGAGCGATGGCCCAGATGCAGGCGGACTTGGTCCAGAGGCAGAGGGACTTGGACTCTTGGGATGCGGAGTTGGCCATTCGGGCTGCGACCATCCGGAGATTGGAGGAGCAGCTCTAGGGTGTAGGCATTCCCCCTGTTACTGGAGCTGGCTCGTCTGGTTTCGGTCAGACTTCTTCTCCGCCACCTACTGATCCCGTTTCTCGAGACTAGTTCTTTGACGACCCTCCTTCTTTATGATGTATTTTCTGCTTTCTTTTGTCTCCTTTTGGGGCCTTGTATTCTGGCCAGATATTTTGTATTTACATGGGATGTACAGACATTGATTATTGTATATATGACATTTGTGGTTTACGGACGGTATTTGTGGTTATGTATTTATGGATTTGTGTATGGATGTGTTTATAGACATGTATTTACGAACTTGGGTTTCCGGATTTGTATTTACGGCTATGTGTTTATGGCTATGTGTATGGATGTGTTTGGGTATGTGTTTGGATTTGTATGGGTATCGGGTCTCGATCCTTCGCGAGGCCTGGTTCAGCAAATATCGGGGCTTACCTCTCCTTGGGGCCCGTTTCCATCATTATTGGGACTTACTCTTCCACGAGGCCCATTCCAGCAAATTTTGGGACTTACTCTTCCACGAGGCCCATTTCAGCAAATCTTGGGACTTACTCTTCCACGAGGCCCATTTCAGCAATTTTTGGGACTTACTCCTCCACGAGGCCCATTTCAGCAAATCTTGGGACTTACTCCTCCACGAGGCCCATTTCAGCAAATCCTAGGACTTACTCCTCCACGAGGCCCATTTCAGCAATTTCGGGCCTCTTTGAATTTTTCCAATTTTCCTCCATCGAAAATGGAAAAATTTGCCCTAATATGTAGTGTTGAACAAATTTTTCTAGCTTCTTGAAGATAGAAAAATTTTGCCCCAGTGTAGAGCAATGTATGCTGATGCGGAATCCCGGATTTCTTTTTCTATCTTCTTTGTACCGGACTGTGATAGCTTCTTGAGGGTCGGACTACTTCCTCTCGAAATTTTTCATAACCCTTTTGAAAACTTTTGCCCCAGTGTGCCATGAGATTCACCTACGCAACATTTCTTGGTCATCTTTGTATTTCTCGATTTCCGGGCTGAGCTAGGGTTCCGGGGCCGGCTCTTGACCGTCGAGTCTGGTTTTCGGCTCCCGGGCCACCACTTTGGTGGAAGATCAATCCTGATTACGTTGCATCAAACGTCTCCTTATAAGATCGGCTTTAGTTCAATTTTTGACCTCCGGGCCGATTTTAGGGTTTCAGGTTGATTCTCGGCCATCGGGTCGAAATCTCCGATCATTGGACCCTCCGAGACTTCCCCATAGGTGTCTCTTTGCAAAATGGCCCTTATATAGTGCAAAACGGGCCTCCAGGAGCGCACGAACAGGGTCAAATCCGTGTGGTATGAGAAAAAGAGCCGTTGGGATTCCCAACGGGACTCGCGCGTGATCATCACGCGCGAGTTTGGCCTTTTTAAACCCTCGAGCTCTCTTCGAGCCAGCAGCCATTTTCCGAGTTTTTCTCCCCTTTCTTCACTAAAATCTCTTGGTTTTCCCCGTTTTTGAGTCTTTTGAGCACATGGCCTCTTCTAGCGGCAACTCCGACTCCTTGGTGACACTTCGTTTTCACGACTTCCGCGTTGAACGGATGAGACATTGGTGGACTCTTCTTAGGGAGGATGACCACGCCGACATTGTGGGACTTTTCGGCCAGTTTCCCTCTCTTATGCGGTTGCGGGTCGATCATGGCTTGCTCGAGGCTCTCGTTTCTTTCTGGGATCCGACCCATTGTTGCTTTTCTATTGAGGAGGTGGATCTTGTCTCTACCTTGGAGGAGTATGCTGGGTTTCTTCAGCTAGGCAGCCCTTTCAGCGAGACGCTTGTCATACCCATTCAGAGTCCTCGGTCGAACCAAGTCTTGGAGAAGTACTTGGGTTTGACTTCCGCAGTCTTGCGTCCCGAGATCATCCGACCGGAGGAGACTTGGCGGAAAGCCAATATTTCCTTGGATCTGTTGGCGAAATACTTCTCTCGGAGTGATTTTCCAGTGGAGTTTGCGAGGGACTTCATTGCAGGCAAGAAGGGATAGAAGGAATTCCGAATCAACGCCTTCAAGATTGCCTTCGCAGGTATTTTTCTCTTCCCTACTTCTGCTGGTAGGATAGACTTGGGGGTCATTCCCCTGATATTTAGTGAGGGCAAGTCTATCGTCCCTGCCATATTGTGAGAGACTGTGCGGTCTTTGTCTTACTGCAGGGGACGGGGAGAGGGGGTCCCTATGTTCTGCATACAGCTCCTTCAGCTTTGGTTCTGCAGCCACTTGCAGCATTTCTACCGCCTCCAGACCCCTTACCACTTTGAGAGGTATACGGTGAGACAGACCGTCAAGATAGCACTTCCCTTCGCTGGCAATAGTCGTGACTGGGCATTATACCTCCTTGACTTGCCTTTGAGTGAGTGGTCTTGGAAGGTCACTTGGGGGCCTGCAGCGTGGGCGCCTTGGACTCATTGTGCTCTTTTCGACGGAGTGCCTCTTCCTGGGGTGTGGGGTTGTACAGGCTACTATCCCAGCCTTGCTCTTCGTCAGTTTGGCGGCGTTCAGTACCCACCTCGTCTAGGTGACTTGAGTGCGGTGACTTTCGACTACATTCCTGGTGAGGATATGTGGAGGCTCCTTTTCAGGATCGAGGATATTTGGGGAGGCCGCCTTTCAGAGATGGTCCTCATCGAGGGTGGTTTGCATGGAGATAGCTCTGTTACTCCTGATTTTGTTGAGTGGAGAGAGTGGTGGAGTCTTTCTTTTACTCTCAAGCCTACCGTACGGCCAGGTGCATCATATTCTTCGGTGTCTCGCTCTTTTCGGGTTTCCGCTCCCACTGGCCAGTCTGAGAGGGTTACTGTTTTGGAGAGAGAGCTTAAGGACGCTCGGGTGGAGTTTTCATCACTACGCCTTGCCAGGGCGTCTGAGAGAAAGGAGTCTGCGGCTCGTGTGGAGTCCATGCGGAGTACCTTGCATCACAACAGTGTGGCGGTGGCGAATCTTCGCCGTGACTTGGAGGTTCAGAAAGGGAATGTCTCTACTCTCCGAACGATGAACGACTTCATTCGCGAGCAACTCGAGATTTCCGAGGCAGCTAAGGATCATATGGAGGAGACCCTGACTGAGACCCAGGGACAGTTAGAGACTGAGCAGGTCGAGAGGACTCGAGTCCAGGATGAGCTTGACTCTCTTCGTTCATACACCCAGGCTTTGGTTGATCCTTCCACAGGTTGTCCTCATGACATTGTGGCTCTCCGGCGAGCACTAGACGAGAGCAAGGCGGCACTTACATCTGCACGTACTTCCATAGGGGCCATGCGAGTCCAGATCAGCGTTCTTCAGGGTGACAATGGGGTCTTGCAGACTGAAGTGGACTTGGTACATGATGCTCTTGAGTCTAATGCTTCTTGGCTCAACCAGGAGGGTTTCCCTGTGGTTACAGCTCTTCATCAGATTGATCAGGTGATGGATTCTCTGGGTGCTAGGGCTTGCGCCGTCTTGGAGGAGCACGATGAGGGGGATCCGGCCCTTCCACTGCCTTGGGGAGATTCTGCAGAGAGACCTGCATACGTCTTGGTCATTAGTTAGTATACTTCAGGTAGCAGTGAGTAGTCAGTAGTTTTTGTATTCAAATGGTGAGTCATTCATAAATCTGAGTCGGATCATGCATGGCTCCCATTTTTAACTTCTAAGTTGATATATTCAGACATGCTTTCAAGACATCATGGAAAATCAATGTATGTGTTTATGAATTTAGCACGAATGAATGAAAGCACGTATTTTGTCTATAAATGTGTGTATAAGAATCTATGAATTTGACAAAGTTTAGCTTTTTATGAATCCATGGTAAAAATTGAATGTTGTTGTGGAAATGAATACGACAATTTACAAATTCGAAAGAGATGAGCATGGTATGAATGGTTGTGAGAATCTAATGATATGTCACTTTGAAACTGGGTGTTTGGAAGGATACACTTGCGCTCCACCTTTTGATCCCCAAACATTCTCTTTATATCGAACGAATCATACTGCTCAAAGGATAACATAGGTCGTTCTTTCGTCTAGAACCTCTTCACCGCATAACAACCTCGACCACTAGTCTTGCACTGATTTGATGCTCGCCTTGTTGTGATACCGTTTTTTTTTTTTTTTTCGTTACTTTTGCCTATGGCGCCTCTTTCAAGGTTTTCACCATACCCGTGTTAATTTTAGCCATATATTACCCTTGGCTTACGCCAAGTCCAGCTTTCCACGTTACTTTTGCCTATGGCGCCTCTTCCGAGGTTTTCACCATACCCGTGGTAATTTCATCCGAGGGCAACGTCCTTACGGATTTTCATTGCTTCCCGGGTCTTCTTCAGAATTATCAAAATAACAAACTGGAATTTTTTTGATGAATATTCCTCTTTGATTAAATTGACTAAAGTTACACATGGTACTTGATTACAGAATTAGAATTAATGGGTGACCGGAATTCTTCACCATCCATATCAGCCAGAATGATTGCTCCTCCAGAGAAGGCTTTCTTCACCACGTACGGACCTTCATATGATGGTGCGAACTTTCCTCGTGAATCTGATAGGGCCATGTTCCTCTTGTTCAGAACCAGATCTCCGGGTTGGAAAACGCGAGGTCGAGCCTTCTTGTTGTAAGCTCTTTCGATCCGTCTTTGGTAGAGCTGCCCGTGGCACAGTGCCGCCAGTCTCTTTTCATCTATGAAGTTCAGCTGCTCATACCGTGCTTGGGCCCATTCGGCTTCTTCCAGCTAAGTTTGCGACAGGATTCTTAAAGACAGGATCTCCACTTCAACTGGCAGTACTGCTTCCATCCCGTATACCAGAGAGTAGGGGGTGGCTCCAATGGATGTCCTCACTGATGTTCGGTAGGCACACAAAGCGTAAGGTAGGTGCTCGTGCCAATCTTTATATATCTCTGTCATCTTGCTTAGAATCTTCTTCACATTTTTGTTGGCGGCTTCCACGGCTCCGTTCATCTTCGGACGGTATGGCGCAGAGTTGTGGTGCTGGATCTTGAACTGCTGGCATAGCTGATCCATCATGCAGTTGTTTAGGTTGGAAGCATTGTCGGTGATGAGCATTTCTGGCATTCCATAACGGCAGATAATGTTGTTCTTCACAAACCGGGTGACCGCGACTTGAGTAACATTCTTGAAGGAACATGCCTCCACCCACTTGGTAAAATAGTCGATGGCCACCAGTATGAACTCATGCCCGTTAGACGCCTTTGGGGTAATCGCACCAATCACATCCATTCCCCAAGCCGAGAAAGGCCATGGCGAGGCCATAGCATGGAGATATTGGGGAGGTGCGTTCTTGCAGTTCTGATACATCTGGCATTTGTGGCATGTCTGGACATGTCTGATGCAGTCCCTCTCCATTGTCAACCAATAATAGCCAGCTTTCATAATCTTCCGAGCCAGGAAGGGTCCATTGGCATGGGCTCCCATCAATCCCGCGTGCATCTCTTGAATCAATCGATTGGCTTCCTCCGCATCCACACATCGTAAGAAGGTGGCATCATGAGTCCGCTTGTACAGAATTTCTCCGCTTAAGAAGAACTGGAAGGCCATTCTTCTGATGTACTTCTTCTCATTTTCGGTCGCCCGTGGTGGATACTCTCTGTCTTGGATGAAGCGCTTGATATCGTAATACCAAGGCTTGTTGTCTATCTCTGCTTCGACGTTTATACACTCTTCCACGCACACACAGTATGCCGGGATATCTCGAGTCTCGATCCGCAATGGTCGCACATTATCCCCTTCTACTAGCTTGATTAGGCTTGCCAGTGTGGCGAGCGCATCAGCAAAGTGATTGTGAGCTCTTGGGGTGTACGTGAAGGTGATATACTTGAACTTTGGGACTAGCCGGCTAATGTATCGTTGGTACGGGATGAGCTTGGGATCCCGAGCTTGCCATTCTCCGTTAGTCTGTGATACTATCAGCAGAGAGTCTTCGAAGACTTCTAGTTCATAAGCACCAAATTCTAAAGCTGCTTGCAGACAGACGATGCATGCTTCGTACTCGGTCATGTTGTTGGTGCAATCAAACCCCAGCTTAACGGCAATAGGAGTTTGCTGTCCCTTCGGTGATACCAAGACCGCACCAATGCCACTTCCGACAGAGTTTGCTACTCCGTCAAAGTAAAGCTTCCACCTGCCGTGATTATCTTCGTCGACTGTCATCACGTCCTTGTCCGGGAATTCTGAGTCCATCAGTTCTAACTGCTCAGATGGGTAGTCTGCTAAGTAATCGGCTATGTCTTGTCCCTTGATTGCTTTTCGAGCCACAAATAAGATGTCGAACTCAGATAGGAGTACTTGCCACCGTGCAATCTTCTTAGTCAAGGCGGGCTTTTCAAAGATGTACTTGATCGGGTCCATCCGGGATACCAACCAAGTGGTGTAGTAGAGCATGTACTGTCTCAGCTTCTTAGAGGCCCAAGCCAGTCCGCAGCACGTCTTTTCAACCAACAAGTAGCGGGTCTCCGGCTCCGTAAACTTCTTGCTGAGATAGTAGATTGCCTGCTCCTTCTTCCCAGTCTTGTCTTGTTGTCCCAACATGCAGCCCATAGATTCTTCTTGGACTGTGAGATATAGAATGAGGAGACGTCCTGGAGTTGGCGGAACCAGGATGGGTGGGTTCTCCTTAATCTTGTCAAAAGCTTTCTGGCAATCTTTTGTCCATTTTATCTTTACATCCTTCCTCAGTAGTTTGAATAGAGGCTCGCAAGTTGTAGTGAGCTGTGCAATGAAGCGAGCTATGTAGTTGATTCTTCCCAAGAAGCTTCAGATCTCTTTTTCTGTCTTTGGCGCAGGCATGCTTCGTATGGCTTGAACCTTTGCAGGATCAATCTCGATTCCCCTGCCGCTGACGATGAAGCCTAATAACTTTCCGGATGTGACGCCAAAGGCACACTTGTTCGGGTTCAATCTAAGCTGATACTTCTTCAGTCGCTGGAACAGCTTGCGTAGGTTCGTGAGATGATCTTGTGCGGTACGAGACTTAGCAATCATGTCATCCACGTAAACCTCTATCTCATGATGAATCATGTCATGGAAGAGGGTGACCATGGCCCGTTGATAAGTGGCTCCTGCGTTCTTCAGACCGAAAGGCATGACATCGTATACGAAGGTTCCCCAGTGTATGACGAAAGCAGTCTTGGATTTGTCTTCTTCGGCTATTTTAATCTGATTGTACCCTGAGAATCCGTCCATGAATGAGAACACGGCATTTGTTGCTGTATTGTCAACCAGGGTGTCAATGTGGGGTAGAGGAAAATTGTCCTCCGGGCTGGCTCGGTTCAGATCCCGATAGTCCACGCACATTCTAACTTTTCCATCCTTTTTCGGCACTGGGACTATATTAGCTACCCAGTCCGAATAGGTTACTGTGCTTAGGAAACCTGTCTTCAATTGCTTTTCCACTTCCTCCTTGATCTTTAAAATGACTTCAGGCTTCATTCGTCGTAGCGCTTGTTTGACGGGCTTGCATTCTGGCTTCAAAGGAATCTTGTGGACCACTATGTCTGTGTCTAGGCCCGGCATGTCTTGGTAAGACCAGGCGAAGATCTCGTGAAACTCTCTTAATAGTGCGATGAACGCCTCTTTTTGCTCTGTGGTGCAGCGGGTCCCAATCTTGACTTCTCTTGGTTTTTCACCTTCATCGCCCAGATTTATGATCTCTAACTCCTCTATGTTGGGTTTGGACCCCTCGTCTTGTCTCTCTAATGCTTCAAGGATGTCATTTGGCAATTTGATTTCTTCATCAGAATTATCTATGTTATCCAGTGAGCAATTCGTTTCATTGTCAACTTTGGAGACGTGGGGATCGTTTGAGGTTTTGCGCGTAATCCTGGAAAGGATGGCGGATGGGAAAACAGTAAGAAAATTAAAAAGGGAAGCCATTCGTTTTGTACGATGGCGCGTTGGATTTATTTAATACATAGTGGAATATTTGAGATAGAGAAATTCATGGAATAAACACGTGACATATCATTTGAAATATGAAAACGGAAATATTACAATGATGAAATGATTATGATTATGGCATGATATCTTGAAAGTATAAAATAAACATAGAAACCCAAAATTGTTCGATACAAAAATTCCCGAGCTATTGGTAGACTCAAAACCGAGTTACCCATAGCTGGGATACCGCTTACTCATTGCTACTTGAGACACGCTGTAGCAATGGCACACAGGTCCACATCTTGGCTTCTTCTCCCTGTTGGCAGTGGCGGGTCGGTGGTGTGGTGGAATCCTCCTCCTCGGCGATGGTATGGATGCTCAACCCTTCAACCATGGGGCCAGCATATTCTTCTTTAGCAATGGTGGTGGTGATGTTGCTTGGTGGTGGTGTCTTGATTGGCTCTTCTCTTTCTTCGGCAATGGCGGTGCTGTCTGGGTCTTTGGCTGGTGGCAGTGGCTTGGCTTTCTCTTCTTCTTCTCCCTCAGACAGTGCTGGTAGGGACGACATGCTCGATTCTTCTTTGATCTCCATGATCACCTCATTTACTCCTGGGTCGGGGATGACGTAGGGCTCTCCATCTTCCTTCAAACCCAAATATTCCAGAATCGAATGGGGATTGAAGCGGTACCGTTCCAAAAAGGCTCTTGCCAAATCCTCCCAACCAGTAAGGTTCCTCACCTGATAGAACCAGGTGGCTGCTTGTTTTGACAGGCTCTCGGGAAATACTGAGATCATCAAAAGCTCGTTCTCCAAGTGTAAGGCTATCTTCTCGCCGTACTTTTGCAGATGGGCCTCCGGATCCCCATTCTCATAAAATATCTCAAATTCCGGTGTCTCAAACCCAGGTGGCGCTATCAGGCATGGGAATTGGAATAGTTTGGAGAAATCAACGTTCCTCCATTCGTCAGTGTCATCCTCCATGAAGTATCCCCAGTCGTCTTTTTCATCCTGTAGGTTATCGAGGTCCATCTCATCCTCTACGATGTCATCTAGGTTGAGCTCCGCGTACCAGTCAAGATCCGACAGGTCATATGACTGGCAATCTCCTCCAGATGGTATCTCCTTTTTCTTTACCAACCCCTTTTCTGTCAGATTGGCGACGTCTTTCTTGAATTCCTCGCAACACTCTAGGCTGTGCCCTCTTGCCCCCGAGTGGTATTCACATGCATCCCCTGTTGATGGCCCCGGTGGTGCTTCTAACAGGGTGATGTGCCTCTACTTCTCCAATGTATAAAAGAGACGCCTCCACGAGATACGCTCTTCGCCCCTTTCCTCTATCTCAACCATGTTTACACCTTCCTCTGGATGATTAGGCAAAGGGTTAGTGGTGATGTTAGGCAGTCCCTCAAACTTCAAGACTCCGTGGTCGATTAGGTTTTGAACCCGATGCTTCAGTTGGTTGCAATTTTCTACTGTGTGTCCCACTTCTCCAAAGTGGAAATCGCAGGTCGAATTTGGGTTGAAATCCTTTCTTTGTGGGCCGTTGTAAGGTCTTGGGACAACAGGCAAGATTAGGTTCTTCTCTATCAGGATGGGGTATAACTCTGTCAGGGGTATGGGTAATGGCGTGAATTGTCTAAACTCTTTTCTAGGAAACCTATTGTCATTGTATTGGTTTCCTATTGGCCTTGCCGGTATTTGGGGTGCTGGGGCCGGGGCTGGAACCTGAGTCGGAGCCGGAGTCGGAGTAGGCCCGGGTTGTATCGGTTGCATGGTGAAGGTTGGGAGGACTTGCCTCGGTCTTCCATTGCTTCTCCCTATCATTTGCACATCCCCTTCCTTTTTCTTCGTCGGGGCCTTCTTGGCGGCTTGCTCGGCTAATGCCATCAGAGCTGTCATGTCCACTATTTTCTTTGTTTTCAAGGCATCCTCAATTCTCTCACCTACCGGTATTAGGTCAACAAAGAACTGCATTTGTAACCCTATCATCCGGTCGAAGTAAGGGTTCTTTAGTGTGTCGATGAAGATCTTGATCATCTCTATCTCGTCTAGTGGCGGGTGTGCTCGAGCCGCCTTCTCTCTCCACCTCTGGGCATATTCCCTGAAGGTTTCGTTGCTCTTCTTCTCCGTCCTCTGAAGATCGAACCGATTCGGAGCTATTTGGGAGTTGAACCCGTATTGAGCCAAGAAGGTATCTGCCAGCTCCTTCCAGTGAGATATCTTTTTCAACTGTGAGTACCATTCGGCTGCATGCCCTGTCAGGGTGTCTTGGAATGTCTGAATCAGCAACGGCTCATTGTCGGCGTACGGTGCCATCTTCCTGCAGTACATTTGCAGGTGGATCATGGGGTCCCCTCTCCCATTGTATTTTTCGAACTCCGGAGCCTTGAACTTGGGCGGCATCATCATGTTGGGGAACCAAGACATGCTTGAAAGGTCTGTGTTCCCGAAAGAGTTCAAACCCTGCATGAGCCTAATCTTCTCCTCCAGACTATCAATCTTGCTATCCAACTGGGAGTCTTTCCCCTCTGGCTTCGGTGGTGTCGGCGGTGGTGGAGTGGCGTTGGTGTTAAAATGTCCTTCTGGCTCCCCTTCGTTGGTATCTTTATCATCTTCCTTCCTTTGGTTCTCATCGTCCGGGTTTCGCTTTGCTATTAGTTGCACAAAGCTGAGGAGTTCGTCGAACTTTCGTTCAAGAGCGACCATCCGAATCTCTTGCTCGCTGGGTCCGGGTCCACTTGTTTCTCCAGCCATTTGATCGTGAATGCAGACAAAACCTAGAGAGGTAAACAACGTCAAGTTAGACTTTGAATTCACAGTTGAGTGCATGACCTTGGTTTACTTTACGGGTAAGCCATGGCTAAGTATGTATGCACATGTATGGTATGCATGAATGCAATGTGTACTGGCAAATAGATGGATTTTCCCATTGGGTTGCCAAAATTGGCGAGCCTTTCGGCCTATGATTTCATTTTGAAATTTTAGGTGACCATCATAGGTCGATGCGGGATGACACAGGTAGATGTCTATAAAGTTAAGGACTTATGTATGTACATGGCGGTCTTGTCAACGAAGAAATAGGTTTTCATACTACCATAAATTTGATGAGCCTTTCGGCGCCTGGTTCCATTTTTGAAATATTTTTGGGGAACCGGTGTCAGGTAGTATGAAAGTCGTATTCTTGGTTGAACACAATGGGTGAATATCTACATTCCTATACAGAGTTTAGAACTCTTAGGGTTCACACATGTACGGACTTATCAACAAAGAGGTAGACTTTCACACTATCAAAATTTGACGAGCCTTTCGGCGTTCGGTTCCATTTTTGAAAGATTTTTGGGAACCGACATCGGTTAGTGTGAAGGTCATACTCTTGGTTCAACATGACAAGACTCTACACACAATGGCTACAAGTGTACTAACGAAAAGATGGATTCTCACATTACTGAAAATTCGACAAGCCTTTCGGCGTTTGGTTCCATTTTGAAAATTTTTTGGAGGGAACCGATGTCGGTTAATGTGAGGGTCATACTTTTGGTTGGGTACGACACGTCTATGTACACAATGGTTACATGCGTATCAACGAAAAGACAGACTCTCACATTACTAGAATTCGACGAGCCTTTCGGCGTTCGGTTCCATTTTTGAAAGATTTTTTAGGGAACTGCGTCGGTAGATGTGAGGGTCATACTTTTGGTTGGGTATGACAAGACTATGTACACAATGGTTACACGCGTATCAACGAAAAGATAGACTCTCACATTACTGAAAATTCGACAAGCCTTTCGGCATTCGGTTCCATTTTGAAAATTTTTGGAGGGAACCGATGTCGGTTAATGTGAGGGTCATACTTTTGGTTGATTACAACAAGACTATGTACACAATGGTTACACGCGTATCAACGAAAAGATAGACTCTCACATTACTAGAATTTGACGAGCCTTTCGGGGTTCGGTTCCATTTTTGAAAGATTTTTTAGGGAACCGACGTCGATTGATGTGAGGGTCGTACTTTTGGTTGGGTACGACAAGACTATGTATCAACGAAAAGATAGGCTCTCACATTACTTGAAATTCGACGAGCCTTTTGGCGTTCGGTTCCATTTTGAAAATTTTTGGAGGGAACCGACGTCGATTGATGCGAGGGTCGTACTTTTGGTTGGGTACGACAAGACTATGTATCAACGAAAAGATAGGCTCTCACATTACTTGAAATTCGACGAGCCTTTCGGCGTTCGGTTCCATTTTTTGAAAGATTTTTGGGAACCGATGTCGGTCAATGTGAGGGTCGTACTTTTGGTTGGACAAGACAAGACTCTATACATCCCATGTAGAGTTCGGAATTCTTAGGGTTTGAGTGGTTTGCAACGGGTATGGACAACGTGATTATCCTATCCCTTATCAAACAATGACATGCAAACAAAGGTTTAGATAGATAGAACCTGGCTCGGCTCCAATTATTTTATCACCACCTGGAAAATAGCACAACGCTTTTCCCTTGACTCATTTTGAAAAGACACATCCTATTTTTGGGTACCCTATCTTAGGTTGGATGTTCACTCGGTTGGCTTTTACCAGAGCCCTCACAGGTGAGTTTTCTACTCTATAGCTTACTATATGCAACATGGTATGACACGGCTTGGAATTCTGTTTCCTAAAGGGGCCGACGATCATGCCCATTTCGTCCTCCCGAAGGAAGTCAAAAGGGTATTGGATCACCGGGGAAGCACTTGCACGCCCCCCTCGATCTCCACGGGTGTGGAGGGAGAAGGGTGGATTCTCGTGTTCCATGTCCTAGATATAAAAGGGTTCGTGGTGGAGCCTGTACCAGCCCGGCCCCACCTGAGTCCGGGTTCGACCCAAAAGTCCAATGAGGGTAAATGTTATGATTTTGAAAACAAAAAGGGAAAAGATTCTTTTTTTTTTTTGTACAAAGCACAATATACAATATGTGTTGCATAAAATAAATCTCTATCCTATGTTCGCAGTTTATATGTACAAGAATATAGACATGCTAAAATCAAAACACTATACAAGATGAAGTAAAGAGAATAAATCAAACAATGAATACCAACAAATATATACACATGCTTAACAAAGGAAACACCGAAAGACTATAGGCTTAAACCCTCTAAGTCCCCAGTGGAGTCGCCAAGCTGTTGACACCGGCGGAAAAATTATATCTTTTTTATTTTAATTGTTTATTTTATTTTTCCTTGATACCAACCCCCATTTGGCGAGTGTTGTGTGTGATCTCTATCTCTTTTCCGTTTCGAGATACGAGTTGTGTGTGTGTGGGAACTTGTGTACGTGTGTGCGTATGAGCACAAATTTGGAGTCGCCACCAACCATGGGAAATTTAAGGTGTGATTGGGCACCTACGTCTAATAGATTTTATCTAATTTAGACATTTACAACAAAAATGGTCTTGAACCAGAGATGGGTTCGGGGGTTTGCTTATGCGTGGGGAAGGTGTTAGGCACCCCACGACATCCGTTTTAAGAAAACGGTTACCTCCTTCCTAATGTTCTCTTTTATTTGCTAAGCCTAAGTTGTTGGTTTTAATTATGTACAAATGTCCCGATTTCCGTCATACGATATACCAAAAATGGCAAACGTAATGTGACTTCGTTCGATTTCGATTAGACTCTTTATTTCACCATCTTTTATCTTTATATTTTTTAAATTTCCGGGCACTTCGGTGGTAGGATATACTTGAAATCCTAGCACCTAATACCGGGACAAACAATTAATATTTTTGATGCCATATTCGGGATCTCTTTACCCTTGATTTCCAAGGATAGAGCGGTCCGTCTAATGGCGGGGTTTTGGATGATTAATTCACACTTTGGGGAATTTTAGGCCATGATCTTATGGGAGTTAGAACGTATAGAATCCCTTACACGAAAGCACGTACCAGCCACGCCCCCATGTAAAGGATTCATACCATGGTGTCCCAAAGCCAGGGCGAGCCGTAGCCCTTGGGTTGCACCAACTTCGTTTCTAACACCCACATTACCATGTTTACTCTTTTTAAAGTTTTCATGGCAAAGTGTATTTTAATCACATTTTTATATCAAAGCGATAAACAAGCAAGCAAAGTATCAAGACGGTAAAACGGTGAAACATCCAAACAAATAATCATGGCATAGTCGCAACACATACATCATGAAAATGAATGAGAATGACAAATATGGGTTGACATAAATATAAGGTTTAATCCAAAATGCAATTTATTACGTCACAAGAATTTTTAAGGAAAGGATCAAGACCTCGTGGGGTCGGGATTTGACGCTATTGAAAGACTTATTCGAATCTCGACACCACCATAGGGTTTACATGAATGAAACAAAACAATCTAAAAGGAAGGTTTCAAGGCCTTTTCGGGCTTACACAAAGGGTTGGCGCTATTGAAAGACTTATCCAAACCCTTGATGCCAAAGAGGACTTATATGAGGAAAATCATTTTTTTGAAAAGTGGTTTCAATGCCTTTTCGGGCTTACACGAAGGGTTAGTGCTATTGAAAGACTTATCTAAACCCTCGATGCCAAATAGGACTTATATGAGGAAAATCATTTCAAAACGGGGTTTCAATGCCTTTTCGGGCTTACGCAAAGGGTTAGTGCTATTGAAAGACTTACCTAAACCTTTGATGCCAA
>BKZX01018508.1:18435-29407 GCA_014362285.1 Fagus crenata
TGAGGGGGGGGAGGGCTGGTTTTATAGGGGGGTGTGCACGCCTGGCGCGCCATCATGGCGCGCGGCGTGTGATGATGGCGCGCTCGGCGTGCACCTGCCACGTGGCGATCTTATCCTCCACGCCAGCCCCCCACCAAATCCTCCTAGGTTTTCGCGTGCGTACCCTTTTTTGACCCGATTTTCGAGGGCATTTTTGGAGGTTTTTTGTTGCTCAAAATGGGTCATGCAGCATATCGTCGGAAAGCTCTCGACGTCTTCTTTTCAACGGTATAAAGTTTGTGTGAATCAGAGTTTGGATGAGAGAATTATGGCTCCCGGAAGTTGGGGTGCCAGAGCTGTTTTTGTGTGTTTTTCCGGTGAAGATTCCAGTCAAACGGGGGATGCTATCGGCGAACCGAGAGTTCCACGTCGTAGCTGGAGTCATCATCTTTCCAACGCACCCGGGCTCGCAGGTCAACTTGTAGCGAGTAGGAAAGACTCTACGAGCCACGACGGCTGTCCGGGAGGAAAAATGCGTTTTATTCCTAGCGCGTTTTTTCTTAAATCTTGTCCCAGTTTATGCGTACTGTTGACCTAGCTCCCGATGTCGGATTTCGACGTTCTTGGTACCGTCGGAAAGCTTGCGCTACCTACTTTTGCAAGGTTCCAGATTCGCGGGAATCCGAGCTTAGTTTCGCGAGATATGGTTCCGCAAACAGGGGCCACCGGAGTGTTTTTGGTCCATTTGAGGACAGTTTTCCGATCGAGATTCCGGTTAGACCCGGTAAAATCTTGGCGACCCGAGAGTTCCACGTCGTGCATGAATGTGTCTTCTTTCTAACGTGCCCGGGCTTGCGGATCAACTTGTTGCGAGTCAGGAAGACTCTACGCGCAGGCGTGGCAACGTCGGTGGGAAAGTTCCGGAATTTTCAGCACAGCCTTATTTCGTCGGCCTATTTTTACGTGCGTGGTAGACGTAGCTCCCGATATCGGATTTCGACGATCTTGGTATCGTCGGAAAGCTTGTGCTACCTACTTTTCAACGGTACAGGCCTTGCACAGGGGCGAGCTTAGGTTCGCAAGATATGATCTTGCGAACAGAGGCCGTTGGAATGTTCCTTACGCCAAGGGGTCATCTTTTGATTGAGATTCCGGCTTGACCGGAGGAGCTCTTGACGATCCGAGAGTTGCGCGTGGTAGCTGGAGCAAACCTCTTGCTCCAGGGTCTTGGCTCGCGGACCAAGTTGCAGCGGGTCGGAGAGAATCTACGTGCGAATGTTGCCTCCCAAATAGGCTGTTTTGTCAACAACACTTAGCAAAATTTGGCTAAGTGTTGGACCGTTTTTTCACAATTTTGACCATAACTCCCTCGTTTCTCGTCCGTTTTTGGCCCGTAAAGTACCGAATCGAAGCTTTCATCATGCTTTTCAGAATGGTCAAGGAGCGGTCGGTTCAATTCAGCTTTCGGTCTGGTCAACGGTCCGGTCAAACCTTGGTCAAACTTGGTCAACCTTGGTCAAACTTGGTCGAATTTGGTCAAAGCTCTCCAAACTCTGGGAAATGTATCCCGGACCACATTTTGAGGGTTTCTGGGCATGGTGGACCCTAGTCGGGTTGGAAACGGCTCGGTCAAACCTCGGTCAACCTTGGAAAAACTTGGTCGGATTTTGGGAAATGTGCCCCAGACCCCGTTTTGAGGTTATTTGACGTGGCTGGCTTTCGTCAGATCAGGCCGGCTTGGTTCAGGCTGTCTCGTTTTGCGTGCCGACACCCAAGAAAATCCCGTGGGTAAAAATAGGGTTATGACAGACACCGAGACACTACGGCGGATCTTAAGGAAGTGGTGCCCTTCTACACATACATTCTTTTTCTCTTGGGGTGAGTTCACCATTACTTTAGAGGATATGGAGAACCATTGGATGCTTCCAGTGCTTAGTGATATGGACTCGTCTGTGATCGAGATGTTTGATGAAGAGATTAGAATGGAACAAGTGTTGAAAGATCAGTCCAACACAGGATTGGTGCTTGGCCCCTTTATTTTGCCAAGGGGACAGACAACTCTATTCGCCATGCCACCTTCATCGCCTACTAGCTCTGTAAGTGCATCTTTGGTGAGGCTCCCTACTATTCTATGAAACCCCTTTATTTTCGTTTGGCTATAAAAATTTCTTTTGGCCATCGTTTTCTCCTTGCTGCCATGTTTCTTGGTCATTTGTATCTTCAATTGGATTCGATTTGTCTTGATGAGGTCTGCAGTGGCTCTTGTCAGTTTATTACTGCTTGTTTCAATTCTTCTGCACTGCAAACTTTTCTTTGGGAGCATTCTTTGAATTATCTAGAGGTTGGTAATGACAATAATCAGATACGGGAAAAGTTTAGGAACATGTCGCGTCATATCTTGAGTAGGTACCCCGATTTAAATGTTAACTTACACCTTGTCTACCGTTGGGTTGGTTTGAGGGTGAAAGACCCTGACTTGGTTCCCTCCTTGGACTTTGAGGAATGCATTGTATGACGCCCTTATTCCTATCGTTATGCTGGTTTTTCTTGCCATTCCCTCTTATCTTGGTTTAGTGATATAGCCAGTCAGAGCTTTAAGTTGTTGCCTACTAATAGTAGGAGTTTGACATACTTATCTGTTGTAAACCTAGGTTGGTTACCTGTTTGGAATAGTAAGGGTATAAAGTATACTCATTATTGTGTTAACAGAGTACATAGGCTATTTGGTTTGGATCAAGGTACGCCTGGCAATCCTAGTGAGAGCCTTCCCCATATTCTTGGTGTTGCTCCATTTTTAAGGGGCCAAGTATTTGACTATTGGAATTAGTCTGTTTCTCGTATGGTCATCCCATGTGGTGGAAGACTTGGCATTTGCACTGTGGCAATGCAAGAATATTGGCTCAGGGTAGCTGCTGCTATGGCAGACTACATTGGCTAAGGCAGAGGGACTAGGATTCCCCTATCTAATCACCACACATATCCTATTGAGACTGTGACTTTGTCTCTTCCTACTCAGACTGCAATATGTTATGCAGATAGACAGAACTTGGGTTTTGCGGAATGGGATGAACCATGAGGTGGTTGGATTTTATACAGTACCAAGTTTCTTTCAGATTGGAAGGAGTCTGTGAAAGTAGTGGAGGAACGACTGAAGTTGGATTCTAAGAAGGGTAAAGGAAGTAAAAAAGTTAATTCCAACAAAAGTGGCCCTCCCCCCACAACTGTGAAACAAAAGTCTAAATCTGCAGTTAAGACCCCTTCAAAATGGCCAAAGGTGGCTATGAATAGGTCCATGGCTTCCCCTTCAGAGTTGGGGGATACGTCCCCAATAGTTCTTGGACTTCAAAGAAGTCTGCTGCGGAGACTTCTAAAGCTCAGAAGAGACTTGACGTTGAGTCACAAGAGGAGTCTGCTGTGGATCCTCCTATCCTTCCAAAAGAGACAGTTGTAGTGTCTTCTGTTGTTCAAAAAAAATCTACTCCTCCCTCCACCAAAACTGCGAGTAAGTCTTAGAGTAAGAATGTGGTAGCCCCAAAGAAGTCTAAGGGCAAATCTATTGAGAAATCTGTAGTTCCTCCTTCCTCTCCTGATAAAGAATCTTTGGTAGGGTCCGCCATTCCTATTGAGAAAGGGTCTGCCATTTCTGTTCCTTCTGGTACTATGTATGACCGCACAAGGAGCAAGAGAAAGGCTGCTGTAGAGCAAGCCAAGCCCAACGTAAATACTTATTTCTCCTATATTCTTTGTCATTGTTTGTTACGCACATATGAACATTGCCCAGTGTTTTGTACTTATCTCTTTCCTTCTTTTTTTATTTTTTTATTTTTTATTTATTTTTTAAGACCAGGCAAAATATTGGTGGTGAGGCTAAGGGCTCTGATGGGACTCCCATTGTCATCGAGTTGGTATTTTCGTCTTCAATCTTTACAGTGTTTGTCTCGAGAAAGCTAAACTTTTCCCCTCCCTTTTTTTTTTTTTTTTTTTTTTTGGCAGGAGATCAGTGGTGATGATGATGCTATTGAAACTGGCGCAGGGATGACTGAGATGGATGAAGGTGTTGTTAAAGGGTAAGAGATAGCATTGAAGACTACTGGGGATGTTACCACGAAGGGTAATCCTGTTGATAAGGATGGTTCTGGTGATGTCATGGCAGATGAACTCTTGTTATGGCAGACGAGGCCCCAGTTACTCTTATGGCAGACGAAACCTCTATAGGTATGGCAGATGAAGGCCCTCGTGTTATGGCAGATGAGGCTCATGTTGGTACAGCATATGAAACCGCCCCAGTTATGGTAGACGAAGCCTCTATAGGTATGGCAGATGAAGGCACCCATGGTATGGCAGATGAAGGCACCCATGTTATGGCAGATGAGGCTCATGTTGGTACAGTACATGAAATTGCCCCAGTTATAGCATATCTTAATTTAACCATCATTGCAGAATCTGCTGCTAAGGATAGCCATGACCAAGATGCTAACTCTGTTGATTCGGAAGAGACAACTTCGAATGAGCCTCAGCCACTCCAAATTATCCCATTTAGTGACCAATATGATGGGGTCCCTGCTATTGACTCGGTCGAATCTTGCATGGATCACCCTTTTACTAGAATGGCTTCAATCATGGAGGGGATTTCGGCATTTGGAGCCATTCCCCGTTTGGAGAGAGTTCTTAGAGAAGAAAGTTCTCTTTCGGCGAGCGGTGAACATTCCCTCTCAGGGGTTTCCATTGGTAGTCAAGTCCCTACATTTGAAGGAACCTTTGCTCAAGATGTTGAGAGTGGGGATGCGGCAGACACAGAAGTTCTTGAAGATCATGAAGTAGATGCAACCCCAGTTGACATTGTCAGCCCAACTATAGCGTCTGTGATGGCAAGTGACATTTCCTTGGTGAATAAAAGTAAGTCTCTTCTTTCACTTATTACTTTTTTCCATCTTCTTTGCTAGAGGTTTTTTTTTTTTTTTTTTCTTTCGTAGATGTCAAAGCATCTACTATTGTGGAAAAGGAAGGTGTTGCCCATGTATTGTCTGCTGCTACAAGCTCCTTTCAGACACAGTCTATGATGAAAGCGATTGTCCCTGGAGAAGTTGCCGCATTTTTTGAAAGATTTGAGAGAGCCCCCAATCCTTATCCTGATTGGCATTTTTGGAGGTTTGAAGGCCCGTTAGTCACTTATGGTGATTTTTGGGTGTATCAAGATGCTGTGCCTTTCCTGCAGCAATTGTTTGCAAAGTTTGGAGATTTTACTGCCCATTTCAAGTTTGGCAGCTTCTGCGGTAAAACAGGTTGCCCCTAAGTCTGCTGCTATTGCAATGATGGCCTCTATAGTAGCATTCCTAGCCTTTGGTCCCAATCCCAATTGATTAAATAGAGATTTGAACTTTGGACTCTTTTGTAAAGTTCTCACGGCTGCAGGTGCTAGAGTGGTGTCAGCTGCGACAGACTCATTCACTTCCATATCACTAGTGCTGCCTTGTATCACTACAGATACAACCGCTTTGGCTTTATCTTTTTTGTGATTCAAAAAGGGATTCTTATGTACCCTCTGCTATTCCGGTGAGAATTGTAAGTTACCATCTTGAATTTTTCGATTAAGTTCCCATCGAAGTGATCGACAGTCTGCTGTTGGATGATGAACATACCTATGGTAACGGCAGAAGTTGGGATCTCTCCTTTCTTCTTCAGTAGGAGGTTTGCTAATCTGAGGCAACTTGATTACGTCGTCTTTCACCTATTTGTCAAAGATGACCATCATTTCCTCCACTGTGAAAGGCAGGGGAGGTGGCTCTTCGAAAACCTTCTCTACATGCTTCTTTCTCTTGTTCCCACTTAGCACAGCTGCGGTTGACACAGTAAGTGCTTGGGGCTAACTCTTCTTTTCTCTAACTTTTTCAAAATAAGGCTTGATTGACAAAGCTGTCTTCCTAGCCTTTTGGAGCAGTGGAGCAAATTGTGAAATGTCTAAATTTTCGAGATGAGCTCGAAATTCGGGAAGCATATTGTCTACGCACACTTCGACCAACTAACTTTCTTCATACTTCACATGACAGTCCAGAGAAATATCATGAAAACGATGAATATATTTCAGGAGATCTTCACTAGGTAGTTGCTTTGTACTGTGAAAGTTGAGTAGGGTGACTTTCTCCTCCACGTGAAAGTACTTACTGCAGAAGCTTTCCACCATATCTTCCCAAACTCCAATAGACCCTGCAGGCAGCATGGCATACCAGGTATATGCCCTGTCAATAAGGGACTTTGAGAACTCTCGCAAGCAAAGCCCTCCATTTCCGGCGAAAGGACCCATAAAGTCCAGAAACTTACTGATGTGCTCAATTGCACTTCCTTTTCGACCATCAACAAGGGCAAAATTTGGAGTATTGTACTTTTCAAGGTAGGGTTCCTTTAATAACTCCTTAGGATAAAAAGGCTTCCTTACAAAATGCCTGGGCTCCTTTGGAGGTCGTTCCCTCTCTTGTTTGAAAAGGTCTGCCACATCTAACATAGTAACAAACGGTGGATCATTTTTGTTTTTGGAATCTCTTTCATCATGGTGGTCCCTTTCTTCATGATTTCTTTCATCACCTCCACGCGTCTCTCTGTTGTTGTTGGATTCCTTCAACTGCCTTATGGACTCAGCTAGTTCTCCTTGATTTTGCTGTAGACTCTAGATTAACTCATATACCAAAGTCAAAGGTGGTGGTCCTCCTGGATTGCCTCCTCCCGGATTACCACCTAGAATACCACCTCCTGGGTTACCACCTGGAATACCACCTTCTGGATTGTTCCATTCTCCTTCCATATTTCTTCCGACGTTCTGTCGTGTTCTCCCCACAGTTTGACTATGTGTGTTTGACTCTGAGTCAAGGTGTGAGTTCACGACTGAGTTTTGTCTTTTGGACTTTGGTAGCATTACTGCTGATCTAGTTTGCAGAAGTGTTGCTCAACTCCTCAGTGGAGTCGCCAAAATGTGGATGCTCAAAAATCACCTGGTGCCAGGTGTCGCCTTGTGATTAGTTAAAGATGGGTTGAACTTGTATTGATGGATTGTTGAGCCCAAAACTCCAAACCAAGCCTGTAAACTTGCCTGATGGCTGATGGTGCACCTCTTACTGATCTGTTGTTATGCTATTTTTTAATCAAGAGAACTACAGCAGACAATAATCGTGAATATCTATAGAATAAGTAAGATCAAAGGTAAAAATGAACTCAGGAAAACTAATAAAGACTTGGGAGGATTTGGTGAGAAGGGAAAGGATTATCCCCTAAAAACATGTATATCATGGGATAGGTTATCCAGGTGTTTTATGAAGGGATTGGTGATGTAATGTATGTCTTGAGGGATGAACTGTTTTTATGGGATTTGACAGAGGATGTTTTGTTGTTATAAGAAATGGATCTTTTTTCCTTCTGTTTTGACTTAGGGTTTTTGGCTAAAAAGTTGGATCCCTGATACTGATTCCTTTTCCCCTTTTATAGTGGTCAGCCATAATCCATGGAGTCCATGGTTTTAACCTAGCCATCCTTTTAACTCTTGGGTAATTAGGCTTCTCATTAGCTCCTCCAATAACATTAAACTAACCATGCTTCTTGATAGGACAAAATATTTCTACAGACTAAATTAATGGCAGTCTAATTCAGGGTTAACACAGGTTTGGTGAGCATTAAATGGGTTGACTCCATCATAAAAGTTGATCCATACATGTTTTCATTAAGGTATTTGAGGTTTGCTAGTCACTTGTGTTCATACTCCCCAACGGGTATGATACCTTTGTGCAGCAGACTTCAATACCTTTAAAGGAAATAATCTCCCTACCTCCAAACCGAATTCCCTTTAGTTTCTGATGAAGATTAGTAACAGTCACCATAGGTTTGGGCTTTAGTGACTGTGTTACCTCTGTTTATATTGCTTTCAGACCATCTTTTTGCCTCTTGTTAAGATTCTTCCTTTCTTGTGAATCTGTCATTGCTTACCTCTCGTCTACTGTGTAGAAGGACTTCAGCAACTGGTTATTAGTGTGTGTCAGGATGTATGATTCTGCTGCCCAAGGAGATGGTGAACAGTGGCTTTCTCAGGATTTGCTTCAAAGCTTCTTATCTCATGCGTGCCCTATTTTAAGGGATAAAGTAACGGGCCCCACTTGTTAGGGGATAAGATTATTGTTTGGGTCTGACAACCAAACTCTACCTTGGGCTTTTTCTCCATGATCGCATGGATTGACTTAATGACCTCTGGGCTTACAGCAGATTGTTTATCCAGTGGGCTTTTCTACGATCGTACAATTACCCATTTCTTCTGGGCTCACGGCAAATCATTTTTATGGGCTTTTTTCATCTGTTATCGCTTGGTAAAAAAGTGGTCATCTACACTTGGTGATTTCATTGTGTGGCATTGAAAATCTACCCAACGGGCTACCTTACTGTACAGCTCTTCAACGATTGATAATATGGGATTGCTTTAATTTGAGAGGAATTTCTGAGCTACCATCATCTCTACAAAAATTGTATATTTCAAATTGCCCTAATTTGATAAGAATTTCAGAAGAAAAATTGCATTTTGTTATTCATTTGTGAATTCAAAATTGTCTTGGTCTGGAATGTTTTGGAATAATTCAAGGTGCCGTTACCCTTAAACTCTTGCTGATTTCATCGTGTGGGGTTAGAGTTCTACCCAATGGGATACAATATTGTAAATTTCTTCAAGATTTGTGGATATGGGATTTCCCTAATTTGATAAGTATCCCAGATTTAGGGTTAGCATTGAATTCTCTTACTGGTATACGTATTAAGAATTGTCTCGATCTGACATATTTTGGTAGCTTACAAGGTGCCTCGAAACTAAAACGCTTGGTGATTTCATCCTATGCTGTTAAAGATCTACCCACTGGGCTAAAATCCTGTCAGAAGCTTGAAGATTTGATGATATGGGATTGTCCTAATCTGGAATCAATTCCAAATCTAAGAGGATTGTTAAAACTTTCCAATTTAGCAATTAGAAGGTGCAGAGGGTTGAGGAGTGTGGGGTTATCAGAATCCTTGTTGACTTTGAAGATTGGTCCGTTTTGTGAGAAGCTTGAATCTTTCCCCAGACTCCCCCTTTCCATGTACCTCCAAGACTCCCTTGAAAAACTAGCATTGTATAGGTGGGCTAAATTCAATTCTCTCCCTACAAAAATTCAACACTTCGATGACCTTGAAATTCTGCATATAAATGGATTTGGTGAGATGGAAGCATTGCCTGACTAGTTGGGCAACCTTCCTACTCTTGAATCTCTGAGTCTTGCGAACTGCAAGAACTTGGAGTCTCTGCCCGCCATAATAAGCCTCGCCAAATTAAAGATTACTGATTGCCCCATATTACGGGAAAGGCTTATAGAGGTGGGCAGCAACCAGCGTTACAATATTGCTCATATTCCAACTATAAGTTTAGATGGGTGAATTATCACAGTGGGTGAATTTCAAGATGTTGAATCTGAAGATAAAGTTATGGATGAAGATGAGGAGGAATTTTTTGATGAAGATGAAGGTGAGGAAGAAGTTTTAGATGAGGATGGTTAAGATAGATGATTGGTAAATTTAGTTATACCTTCTCAGACCGTTCCCTAAAACCCTCTCTCTTTCACAGACGGATATGAGAAATACAGTTTTGCTGTGCGGTGTCCATCTCCGTTGTGACAGGTCAGAATGTAAGGCCGAGACAACCCGTTTTCCCATCAATCCATACTACAGGAATCTTTGGCGGTGTAGTACACTTATCATTCCACTGGGTCTCTTCCCAATCAACCCATGGAAATCTTTCCATGAGGTCTAAGGTGATAACTTAGTGCATAGCCTTGTGTTTAATTTACTCCAATATCCTAAATTATCATATTATGAATATATGAAGAATATATAAGAATTGGATTTTATACAAATGATGAATTAATTAATTAAAAATCATTCATCCATTAGTATATAAAGGTTAAAAGTTGTCTTACAAAATGCAAATAAAGTATGACATAAATGCACCATATTTCATGATTGAAGAGCATGCGGTTTGTGTTTTTTCAAACACGAATTTTGGATCTATAGTAATGAAGACGTGACCTTTTTCAAAATTAGTAACACGATTACAATGTCATGTACAATTTGAACTACATTTTAAAATATTTTCTAAATAATTATCTTATAAGACATTTATATTACTTGTGTTATAATATTTAGGGAATCAATTTCAATTATATAACATGTCATTAGAAAGAGGGACAAATGGTAATTAAGATTATAATTAAGAGGTAATGATAATTAATTTTTTGAAAGAAAGGAAAAATAAAAGGAAAATAAAAAAATTATGACATGACTTAATGAAAAAATAATGAATCTAATAAAGGAGAAAGAAATATAACTTTTCCTATTTTATATAAAAATTTCTTCTTTTCCTTTTTTTTTTTTTTTTTTTCATTAAGTTCTCTAGTAATTGTTTGGTATAGTTTATTTTGCTTAAAAAATAAGTGAGAAAGAAATATAACTTTTCTTTTTTGAAAATGATAAAAATATAACTATACTTAGAAAAATGTGAAACATTACAAAACTATATCCTCATTCACTCTTGACTTACAGATGCTAATCAAGTAGATGTCCAAAGAAACTTTAAGGCATAAGATAATCTGAACTAATAATATTAAGATGAATTACTTACAACCAACAACCACAAAAATAAATGGAGACTTCAGAATTCATAGTACACATGACTTAGAGGACCAAGTCATACTTCTTTTTCATTAGCCATGCTAGAAACAACAAAACGATCACAAAGATCTGTCCATGTAAACTTTGTACCAACTCTTGGTCAAAAAAGGTTTTGTTCTCTCCTATTGTCCTGAATTCCTGACGAAGTTGTATTGGATCGCATCAGTAAGTTAATTTACGGGGTAGAGTCTAAGTTTAAAGGTTTTATACTAGATCAATAAAATGAATTTAGTGCTAAAAGTATGGATAATGTCCCACAACATTTATGAAA
>BKZX01018510.1:0-10739 GCA_014362285.1 Fagus crenata
CTCACATAAATGGTAAATTTCATGCGATGCAATGAAATTAAAGAATTGTATAACTTATGTGTAATTCAGAGTATCATGCATAATAATCCCATTAAATTCTCTCTAAAACATAGGTAAATAAGTCATATTTCATGACTTATCAACTCCTAACCATTTTTCCAACAATACAAACCGTCAATTCAAGATTCGGAGGCTTGGTTATAAAATGGGAAGGTGTTAGCATCCCATTTTACCTGACATACGTCGGTCTTCTAGATTAAGCTTGGCCAATATCCATATCATGTCAATATATCAAAATCATGTTTGCATCACATTCGGATTTTAAGGTTCAAGTCGTTGTTAAGTTCATTGTATGTGAAACTCATGTTAAAGTCATTTAAGCATGGTATTCAATGAAAAGAAAACATTCAAAACAAATATATAAGATTCAATTTAGAATTTATACCTGCCTGCTTATATGGCTTGAAAAGACCACCTCCATATTGCTTGTATAGCTTGAGAAGAATTGCTTGTATAGCATGTATCTACTTTCCTTGTAGTGTTTGCTATTCTTGCTCATCCCCGATGTTATTCTCCTGAAGAAAACGAAACAATTGAGAATAATGTTAGACAGTGTTCAATGAAAACAACAAATGAAAATTCAAAGTAAGCAAGAAAGTTAATTTAGATTACTCCCTTTTTTCCAATGTTGTGTTGTTATTGTTGTTGTTGTTGTGTGCTTCTTGTTGTTCATAGTTATGTGCTCATGAAAGGAAACAATAGATAATAATGTTAGTATCATCAATTAAAGCAAACTGTGAGAATGACAATAATAGAAACGATACATTGATTACCTTTAACCTTACTTCTATTGCCTCTAAAGATGCTTGTATGGCTGCCACAGCTTTTGTTTGAGAAAGTATTCGCAGAACGATTTGGAATTCCTCTCTCAAAGGTAAATTCTGGGACCCCTGTGACTCTAGACTCAACTTCTATTTATAGAAAATGAATGTGAAAGTTTTGGAGTCAAAAGTATTCAAATTTCGAATAGCTATTGTATTTGAAATTTAAATAACCCTTAAGAAACTCCCCTTATCAATTGTTGACTGAGTAAGGATGAAAATTTCAGAATTTATTTCAAAACAAACTAATTTGATAATAGTTTGAAAATTGAATAAACTAAAATTTGCTGAAATTTTGTAGGTTGATGACGTGTTAGTATTTTGACCATAACTCTCTCTAAAAAAATTGGATTCATGTAAAATTCATGTCGTTGGAAAGGTAATTCAAATTCTAACAATTTTCTTAGAAATAGGACTTTCCAAATTCTAATGGTTTTCATGCCAAAATTGCTTTTCAATGTGATCTTTAAAACCAGTTTTGTGATTTTTCTGTTTGTTCAAATTTTGAATTTTGAAATTATTGCCAGCTGATTATAGATATTAGCAGATAATTGGTTATCTTCTTAACTCTTTAAACTATTGAATGATTTAATTCAAACAATTCAAATATTTTAATTAATTAATTAATCCACAATTATCCAATTAACTTGTTCAGTTTATTCAATGTGCTAGAGTTTGTGATAATTTATAACTTTGAGCCAATAAGATATTTACACCTTATTAATAAAATTAATCCAATTAATGGACCAATTATAATTAATTTGGATTAATCTTATGTGCCCAATGTCATTTAATTATTATGCACTTTATTCATTAAAACTTCAACAAGCTATAATTTTCACATACGTGGTCCAATTCGAACACATGACACGTCATTTCAATCGTCTTAACTTAATGATCTATTTGATTGCTTTTAGTTGTCAATCAGATGGTTAAAAACACCTTTGGTTTAAAACCCTAATTTAGGTAAGTTGTGTACTTTCTGTTTTTAGAATTTAAATTTGTGAAAACCCTAGTTTGTGTTAGGGTTAGAATGTAGGTAGCAAAATGGAGTGTCAACAGAATGCCCCTCATTGGCAGAGCTTGTAAAGCGAATGTCAATATTTGAGAAAGACATTGAGTTTTGCGACCGGAATTTCTTTTCTATTTGAAAAATTCAAGGAATTTTTTTTTGGGGATGATTGTAAGTGTTTGTAACAACCCAACAAATTTGAAAACTTTTTAGGACTTGATTTTAAGTGTTAAAACAACCTAAAAATATGAGTATACTAGGAACAATTTTATGTTGTAAAGAACAACCCAATATTTTTGAAAACTTTTTAGGATTTGATTTTAAGTGTTTTAACAACCTAAAAAAGTGGGTCAGGATAGATTTTATGTTGTTTCAAACAATCTTATATTTTGGAACTTTTTAGGATTTG
The DNA here is from genome assembly GCA_014362285.1 of Fagus crenata. Classification (NCBI taxonomy): domain Eukaryota; kingdom Viridiplantae; phylum Streptophyta; class Magnoliopsida; order Fagales; family Fagaceae; genus Fagus; species Fagus crenata. The sequence continues at coordinate 2,303 of BKZX01018510.1, forward strand.
ATTTTATGTTGTCCATAACAACCTAAAAATGTGAATATACCCGGAATGATTTTATGTTGTAAGAAACAACCAGATATTTTTTGAAAACTGTTAGCCTCAAGGTTTCAATACCTATTAATTAGCTAATTAATCCAAGGACATTCATGTAATTTTGATGATAACCATGATTTTAAGTTATTCATTAATGATATTTTCATATGAACTAATGATTTATGTTTAAAGCATAATGTTGACTATTGATTTAATTGGACCAAGATGGCCAATTCAAATATCAAGCAAATGCAAAGTCGACAAGTTGCAAATTCACTGAAGAACAAAGTCATCAAGTCTCAAGACAAAGAAATCAAGCTCAAGAATCATATTCCGAGACATATGAGAAGTAAGAGTTAGGTTTTGTAAAGTTTATTAAGATTTGATCTTTAAGGCTCAACTTTAAAACCAACTTAAATTGATTTTAAAAAATAACGGCTAGATTGATTGCAATTCAAAACAAAGAAATCTCTTATGGCTGAAAAATTTCTGAAACAGAAAAGTTTTTCAAAATATTGACAAAGTCAATATTAATGGCTAGATATTTTTGATATTTAAAGATAGCCATGTGAAGAACACAAAGAAATCTCTTACGGTGAAAAATTTATGAAATAGAAAAATTTTTCAAAATATTGAAAAAGTCAATATTAATGGCTAGATATTTTTGATATTTAAAGATAGTCATGTGAAGAACACAAAGAAATCTCTTACGATTGAAAAAATTTTTGAAACAGAAAATTGTTTTCAAAACATTGACAAAGTCAATATTAATGGCTAGATTGATTGATATTTAAAAATATCCAATGTGAACACAAAGAAATATCTTACACTGAAAAATTTCTAAAATTGAAAAGCTTTCAAAAAAAAAATGTTTGCAACAACCCAAAAAAATGTATGTTGGGAAAGATTTTATGCTTTGGTTGTGTACCTTTTTTGGAGAAAGACTTTCAAAAATGAAAAGATGGACTTTGTAAATCATTTTGAAAACCTTTTTTTTTTAAATGGATGCAATCCGTTATGTAAACAAAAATCTTGAGAAACTTTTGTTTTCTTGGGAAGACATGTTGACAAACCTTAAGGTTGCAAAACAAAATTGTTCTCTTTCACTTTGAGGGGATTAAAGTCATTAAACGCTTATAAACGTATTCGCTTTTCACTTGAGCTTGTAAGGCCAAATCTTTTGAAAGCAATTAAAAAGATAAAGTGATTGAGAGTTTTCCCGAATTAACAAAATGATGAAGAAGCAATGTTAGAGACATGCTCTTGACTTGAAATTCTGACCCATTGACAAACTAGGGAGAATGCCCCTAGTTTGGAGATGTGTGACCTTGTGAGGATCATGTTGAGGAAAGACTGTTTATTCGACAAACGAAGCAGAAAGACCCTAGTTTAGAGATGTGTGATCTTGTGTTGATCATGTTGAAGAAGGAATTGACAAACTAGGGAGAATGCCCCTAGTTTGGAGATGTAGATGAAGCACTTGGTAAACAAAGGGGGATGCCCCGAGTTTTGACTTGAAATTGAAGTCTTCGAGAGACACTTGACTGTTTGCAATGAGAAAGAAAGTGAACTCTGAGTTTGAACCATTTGTGATGATTCACCTTTTCATGAGAGATTTGATTGGTGTTTGAACCATCCATCATTTTTCATTTTTCTTTTTTTGCTCTAACTTTTGCCTAGGCCGCCCTTTTGGGTTTTCAACCTAGCAAGCACTTTTCATACTTCTAATGGAGAATAACGAAAGAGCTTAGTTTCATGTCTTGAGCAAGTAGAACCTCAAGGAGGGCTTTGTTTATCTGTTATAATGTAGGCCAGGTTTGGGCTGTGAAAAGAAAGTTATAAAGGCTCAAATTCCCCAATGTACCCCGAAGTGTGAACTCCAAGGATTGGATTTGCTTCGTGACTTCTTTCCTTTGCTTCTTTCCTTCACGTCTTCTTTGTATTTGTGTTGACGCATTTGACTTTTCTTATCTTTGTGTGCGCATCCTTTGTCAGAGACGCCCTTTCTTTTTGTATGTTGACATTTGTGTCAAGTGTTCTCAATTTGCTTCATTCTTATTGAAGATTGACGCCTCCGTCGAGCATGTCCTTGATCTTTTGTTCTTCCTTCTTTGACACTTTGATCTTGAGAAAGAAATCCATGATCTCCTTTTTGTTCACATCTAGAATTCCCACCTCAGGTTTAGTTTATGGTTTTCAAGAAAGAAAATGTTCATTTTTTTAAAGCCCAAATTGGCTAGCAAGTGATTTCATTTGTAGGGGGTTGACAAGAATATTTGGGTTTAATGAAAAATGGTCTCCTATCCTCGGTAGAGCTTGCTTTTGGCATGCAGCGTTTGAGCTTTTTTGATGAGTTCTTTCTTGGAAGTAACCTATTTCTTTTTTTTTTTTTTTTTTTTTTTCTTGTATTCTCTTTGTGGAGCCCTAATTTTTGCTTAGGTCGCCCTTTCGGGTTTTTGACCTAACAGGCTTTCATTTCTCTTTTGCATGGATGATCCATTGGAAGCCCAACTATTAAGATATTTTTCTGAATGAATGTGCAAGAATGTGACAAATCATGACCGGATTTAGAAAGAATTTCAGAAGGAGTGACTTGAGATCTCTCAATGACCTTATTTCCTTGATTGTTTTTCTAGAATCCATTCTTTTGTTGTTCCAAGTATTTGGCGACAATTTTTATATGAATTGAATGAAAATGATCCCCTAATCGGTGCAAATTAATTGGTCAAGTGATGTGACCATATGATTTGTCATTTGTTGCCCAAGAAAGAATATTTCAAAAACTTGATTTTCCAAAAGTATTTTTGCAAAAACAATTTTGAAAATTTTCCTTCTCCAAAAAGATGTGAAAACATGGGAGACTTAAAGATTGTTGCTTAAAGTTTCTTTTTGATGATGTGATCAAATTTTGAGCAATTATAATTTGAGACTTGAGTTTTAACCATTAGGGTGTGATTCAAAAATGTGAATTTTAACCATTGAGGTGTGATTCAAAAATGTGAATTTTGACCATTGAGGTGTGATTCATTTCGTGAATTTTAACCATTGAGGTGTGATTCAAAAATGTGAATTTTGACCATTGAGGTGTGATTCATTTCGTGAATTTTAACCATTGAGGTGTGATTCAAAAATGAGAATTTTAACCATTGAGGTGTGAGTGAATTTTAACCATGTGAGGTGTAATTCATTCGGGAAAGTTTAACCATTTAAGGTGTAATGGGTTAAGTTGAATGGTGTGAGTTGTGAGTGAATTTTAACCATGTGAGGTGTGATTCAATTGAGTGGATTTTAACTGTTTTGAGGTGTAATGGGTGAATTTTAATTGTGTGAAATGTGTGAGAGAATTTTAACCGTGTGAGGTGTGATTCAAAAAATGTGAATTTTAACCATTTAAAGTGTGGTGTAATTGTGCGAATTTTTAACCATTTAAGGTGTGGTGTAATTGTGCGAATTTTTAACCATTTAAGGTGTGATTCAATTTTGTGTGAATTTTAACCGTTTAAGGTGTGATTCATTTGAGTGAACTTTAATTTTGGGAGGTGTGAGTGAATTTTAACCATGTGAGGTGTGATTCAATTGGTGAATTTTGATTGTATGAGGGGTGAGTGAATTTTTTAACCATGTGAGGTGTGATTCAATTGGGAATTTTTAACCATTTAAGGTGTAATGGGTGAATGTTAACCTATTTAAGGTGTGATTCAATTGAGTGGATTTTGAGTTTTTGTGTGATTCAAAGTTTGGCCATCGAGTTTTTTTTTTTTTTTTTGGTGAATTGTTGATTATTTTTTGTCTTTTCAATTTTTGATTTGTGATCTTTGGTGCAAAGTTGGAGAAATTCTTGATTTTTAAAAGATGTTTTTTTTTTTCTTGATCCAAAATTCTATGCTACACACCAATAAGACAAACAAAGAAATTCAAATGAAAATCATAGAACTAAATTTAGATATGTAAAATCAAATAATGACTTGATGAAGCAATTCAAATGTCCTAGTGGGCCGTTGACGTAAAGGAGGCCCATGGATCAGTCTTGTTGGAGGAAGAGGCTTGTGTGACCTTCATGACCTTGATTTCGAATCTTGAATCTTGGACTCTTGTGATCTTTGTATGCGGCCTTGAACTCGGCAGTTTAGGAGTTTGGATTTTGTGTGACCTTTTATAGAGTATAAGGAATTGTGAAGTTTTTGTGGTTTTTTGTAGGTGGGTGACTATTTAGGAAATTGGGCTTGTAGGACCTACGCTTTTTGTGGAGTAGGTAATTGTTTGAGAAATTGAGCTTGTGGGGCCTTTTAGTAGATGTGAGTAAGTGTTTGGGAATTTGGGCTTGTTGGGGCTTTTGTGGAGTATGGAGAATGGTGTAGTTTTGTGGCCAAATGGGAGATTGTTTTGGAGATTGAGCTTGTGTGGCCTTGAAGCCTTAATGTTGTGAGCTACCTTTTGGTGGGCTTGAACTTGGGCTTTAAATCCTTGAAGCTTGTTGTTATCAGCCATTGCTTGGTGGGCTTTGAACTTGAGCTTTGAAGCCTTCAAGCTTGAGTCTTGTGGACTGGAACCTTTGAAGCTTGTGGGCTTGTGGTTTTGATCCTTTGAAGCTTGTGGGCTTTATCCTTTGAAGATTATGAACTTGTCTTTGAAGTTTGTGGGATTGTACCTTTGAAGCTTGTGGGCTTGATCCTTTGAAGCTTGTGAACTTGTCTTTGAAGTTTGTGGGATTGTACCTTTGAAGCTTTTAGGCTTGATCCTTTGAAGCTCGTGAGCTTTATCCTTTGTCTTTGAAGTTTGTGGGATTGTACCATTGAAGCTTGTGGGCTTATGGGCTTGATCCTTTGAAACTTGTGAACTTGTCCTTTGAAGCTTGTGGGATTGTACCATTGAAGCTTGTGGGCTTGTGGGCTTGATCCTTTGAAGCTTATGGGCTTTATCCTTTGAAGCTTGTGAACTTGTCTTTGAAGTTTGTGGGATTTTACCTTTAAAGCTTGTGAACTTGTAGTTGTCTTTGATGATCCTTAACTCTAAGTACTTGTAGGGCCTTAAGATTTTATCTATGATGGACCTAAGTGTTGGAGCATGGGCTCATCAATGGAAAACATGGTTTAAATAAAGGCTTGTAATGGGCCCAAACGTTGGATTTGGGCTCATTCATAATAAACAAGTTTCATCCAAGTGCAAGCAACGACAATCAAAAGAGACGGTGGGTTCAAACAAGCATGTATGTACTTAATGGAACACACCTATGGGATAGTTCTAATGGGCTTCTATATGGGTAGAAGGTGGGCTTGTAGGGAACCCAAGAGCTAGGATGTCGTATCTCCCAACTTGTGACATAGGAATGCCGCTTAGGTCTAAACGATACAGTTTATCCTTTAACGCATTGACTAAGAAGGATCATAGTCAATACTACGCTTTGGGCTGGTAGCTTCACCATGGGTACCCAGGTCTAGGAAGATTGTGATCCATGGATAGAACTACCGTGGCTTCTAGGCTTCACACGCTTTAGAACTCAAACAAAATGATGTATGCACATGTTATTGAAAGCTTTAAAAGAAAAATACAAAGACATGATATGGCTTGGCCAAGCCCATTCTATTTTTGAAGCTAAGCCCACAATCAATCCCTAGTGGAGTCGCCACTGTGAGAACCACGACCCAAGGGTCAAATGGTCCTCAAAATGTGACCCAACCGACAATGGATCAATCCTCTAAATTTGAAGGTTAATTGTACATTGAAATGGAGTCGCCACTTATTTTATGTATTTTGGACAAAATAAGAAATTCCATATAACAATAATTCCTCTTTATTCATCTTTGAATTTGTACAATTTCAAATGAATTTGTAAAAAGAAAGAATTACATGTAAATGAGTTTCCTAGTTATAGTCTAATAAAAGGAAAAACAGTTTGTTTGTAAGAAACTTTGTAATACGAACCGTCAATTCAAGATTTGGAGGCTTGATTATAAAATGGGAAGGTGTTAGCACCCCATTTTACCCTACATACGTTGGTCTTCTAGATTAAGCTTGACTAATATTCATATCATGTCAATATATCAAAATCTTGTTTGCATCACAGTCGGATTTTAAGGTTCAAGTGGTTGTTAAGTTCATTGTATGTGAAACTCATGTTAAAGTCATTTAAGCATGGTATTCAATGAAAACAAGACATTCAAAACAAGTATATAAGATTCAGTTTAGAATTTATACCTGCCTGCTTGTATGGCTTGAAAAGACCACCCCCATATTGCTTGTATAGCTTGAGAAGAATTGCTTGTATAGCATGTATCTGCTTTTCTTGTCGTGTTTGCTATTCTTGTTCCTCCCCAATGTTATTCTCCTGAAGAAAATGAAACAATTGAGAATAATGTTAGACAGTGTTCAATGAAAACAACAAATGAAAATTCAAAGTAAGCAAGAAAGTTAATTCAAATTACTCCCTTTTTTCCAATTTTGTGTTGTTGTTGTTGTTGTGTGCTCCTTGTTGTTCATAGTTGTGTGCTCATGAAAGGAAACAATAAAAAATAATGTTAGTATCATCAATTAAAGCAAACTGTGAGAATGACAATAATAGAAACGATACATTGATTATCCTTAATCTTACCTCTGCTATCTCTCAAGATGCTTGTATGGCTGCCACAGCTTTTGTTTGAGAAAGTATTCGCAGAACGACCTGAAATTCCTCTCTCAAATTAGTCATGGCAGCCTTCTCTCATAAAAGGTTATTGTTGTGCAGCCTTGTACTTGTGTTGGTTTCCTTGCTCCATTTTGCTACTTTTGCTTCCTCGGCAACTTCTTCTGTGACTGCTGCAGAAGCTCATCTTAAATGGAAAGCAAGTCTTGACAACAAAAACCAGTCTCTCCTGTCTTCGTGGGTTGGAGACCGCCCATGCAATAATAATTGGGTTGGAATTGCTTGTAACGAATTGGAGTTAGGTGTCAGTGTCACTAGCCTAAACCTTTCGAGTTTCGGTTTGATAGGTACGCTTTACAACCTTAACTTTTCATCTTTTCCCAACCTCCTCACTATTGATCTATTCAACAACTCGCTTTATGGAACTATTCCTGACAGTATTGGAAGCCTTTCCAAACTCACCCATCTCAACTTGGCTAACAACAATCTTTCTGGCACCATTACTCCCACCATTGGTAATTTTTCCAAACTCCTGGTTCTTAATTTTACTGGAAATCAGATCTCGGGAAGAATTCCACCCGAGATAGGCCAAATGAGAAGTGTTCAATACTTCATAGTTTCCTATAATTTTCTCAATGGTTCCATCCCTCAGGAAATAGGAATATGTAGAGCTCTTATTTTTCTTGCTTTAGATGGAAATAATCTCACAGGTCCCATCCCATCTTCTATGGGAAACTTGACCAAATTCTTCAGTCTTCAACTTCAAGACAACTACCTTTCAGGATCTCTTCCCCGAGAAATTGGAAAGTTGGGCAATTTATCCATTCTTAAACTTCAAAACAACAACCTTTCGGGATCTCTTCCTCCAGAAATTGGACTATTGGACAACTTAACGGTACTACTTCTTTTGAATAACAATTTGTCTGGTTCCATACCTCAAGAAGTTGGAATGATGAGATCTCTCATTGCACTTGATTTGTCAATGAATCTTTTCACTGGTGCAATCCCCGCTTCCATAGGAAACTTGAGCAACCTTCAACAACTTTTTATTTATGCAAACAATATATTTGGTCCCATTCCCGAGGAACTAGGATTGCTTCAACAAGTGTTTATTCTTCAATTACTGAATAATAGTCTCTCTGGTCCAATCCCTGCTTCCATAGGAAAGATGTCTGCCTTGGCTAATCTTAGGCTTGATCGAAACCAACTTTCTGGACCAATTCCAACCACTTTTGGAAATTTGACCAAGCTTAACACTTTAAATTTGTCCCAGAACAAAATAAGTGGTTCAACTCCCGCTTCCATAGGAAAGATGGCTGCCTTGTCTTTTCTTAACCTTTATGAAAATAAACTCTCTGGATCAATTCCCACCACTATCGGAAACTTGACAAAACTCACCAATTTGGTTTTGATGACAAACAATCTAAGTGGTCCTCTTCCGCTCAAAATGAATAATCTTACAAGTTTGACAAATTTGCAATTAAGTGACAACAATTTTACTGGCCAGTTACCTCAGCAGATTTGCCTTACTAGATCGCTTGAAGCATTCACTGCCATCAATAACCATTTTATAGGTCCTATCCCAACAAGCTTGAAAAATTGCACTAGCCTTAAAAGAGTTAGGCTTGAAGGAAACCAACTGACAGGAAATATATCAGAAGCTTTCGGCATTCACCCAAGCTTGAAGTATATCGATTTGCAGTGATAATAATTTGTATGGTGAGGTTTCATCAAAATGGGGGCAATGTCATAATTTGACAAGCCTGAAAATTTCCAACAATAACATTT
>BKZX01018512.1:5373-26777 GCA_014362285.1 Fagus crenata
CTCTCTCTCTCTCTCTCTCTCTCTCTCTCTCTCTCTCTCTCTCTCTCCAAACAAAAGAAAAATTAAATTCAAAAGGCCCCAAAAAATCAATCTCAAACATCATTCTTTTGCTCATTGATAGCAATTTTTCCACCCTTTGTTTAATAAATAAAAATGTGATTTTGTAATCCTTCTTCTTGAAATTTTGTTGTTGTCGGACCAACCCTAATTCTTGCTCCCTAGCTTCCTTCAAGCTTGGCCCTAAAAAAAACTTTCTTTCACATTTTGTTTTAATCTTCTTTCAACTGATTTGATTTCTAAAAGCAATAAGAATTTGTTTTTATCTGGATAAAAGGAAATTTTGGAAGGGGTTATAGTTTGGTATGTGTAAAAGGGTACGTGGATCACTTTTAACCGATCCACACTGAGACTAATGGACAATTGTTCAGGACAAATGACAATTCATTGATCCATTAAGAGCCTGAGCATATAAAATTTGACTTACATTTTTTGTTGTATTCTCGTATATATATGTGTGTGAGAGCAGAGAAATTTGACTTACACTTTAGGTTATATATATATACACACGAATACGGCTCTTAAGTCTTAATATACTAGTGAAAGCCATATTTGGCTTATTGACTTTAACTATTTATTCTATTTGGGTAAAAGCTTTCCTGCAGTGCTCTATTACACTAAAGGGAATATTGGACCAACACATGATCATTTTAGGACATGTGTTATGCCCATGTCTCCTCTACTACACTGGAGCACTAGAGATAAGTTGAATTCCTTATGATTTGCTAAATGGCTTTGTCACTTTTGATGTTTACATCAAGACACAATTGCATATATTGTTTCCAATGTAATAGCTTTTTAATTTTTTAATAGCTTTTTAATTTGATCGTAGCATTGTACACAACATTATACCATCATATATCATAGTTGACTATGAGCTCCAGTTAGTTCAACTGGTAAAATCCGCATTATTCATGCAGGTTGAGATTATTAAATAATATTATTCAGTGAAATTGTAATAGTATATTTTTTATAAATTGGGTTTTATCGCTTTATGTTTGAAAATTTATTTTATTCTAGTTGTTATAATTGTATATTATAGATAGCATTTCTTAAATGGAAAATTTTAATTAGTAACTTTATATTAAAAAATAAATAAATTTATTTTGAAGTAAAAAATATTATCATTTCAATCGTGGTCCTAGGCCTCAAAAATCAAAATACGTAGGTCCTGTTTGGTACATAGAGCCACCCTAGAAGCAGCCAATTTGTCAAGTTGTGGCTGTGGAACTCAAAAATTCTCGGATGCAATTTCCACCGAAACACACACAAAGTCATACTATCTCGATTCTCGAACCCAAGTCTTGTTTTCTTTTCTCTTCTCTTTACTTAAGTCAACAAGTACCTTTTATTGGGTCCAACAAAAACCGTCAAGCAAGCCATTGATTGGTCAGAACTGTAACCCAAGACGCAAAAACGACACCGTATTCCCCTCTCATTCCAAACACACTCTACTACAAGACCCACCACCACAACATTTTTTCCGACAACCTAAATCTTCTGCTACAAACAAACCCACCAAAACCCCATTTCCCAAAACCCTTCAAAATCAAATCTTTCCCACCAAAGAAAAAAAAAAAAAAAAAATCATGTTCCTCCGAAACCTCCAAGTCCCCTCCACCAAAACAATGATCACCGGCGTGGCCTCCGCCACCGCCACCGCCATGCTCCTCCGATCCCTCGCACGTGACTACCTTCCACGTGAGGTCCGAAGCTACCTACTCCACAAACTCCAAACCATCTTCACTTCACTCTCTTCCCAACTCACCCTTGTCATCGACGAGTTCGATGGCCTTAAACACAACCAACTTTTCAAAGCAGCACAGCTCTATCTCAGAACCATTATCTCTCCCAACACAAAACGCTTCAGGGTCAGCATGCCACTCAAGGAGACCAAAATCTCTATCTCCATGGAAAAGAACCAAGAGATAGTTGACTCCTACAATGGTGTCCAATTCAAGTGGAGGTTTGTCTCCAAGAAAATTCATTCAAAGTGGGTAACTGGCCCCGATTCTGGACCTTACAATTCTTCTCTCATATCTGAGTTACGTTACTTGGAGTTGAGCTTCCACAAGAAGCACAAGAACATGGTGTTCCAAAAATACTTGCCCCATGTCTTGGAAAAGGCAAAGGAGGTCAAGGAAGAGACAAAGACATTGAAGTTATTCACTTTACGTGGTGATAGGGTGAGAGGGAGGAGTGGTGGGGACATGTGGCAGTCTGTGAATCTTGATCATCCAGCTACTTTTGAGACCTTGGCTATGGATATGGATGTTAAGGAGATGATAATGGAGGATCTTGAAAGGTTTGTGAAGAGGAAAGAGTTTTATAGGAAAGTTGGAAAGGCTTGGAAACGTGGGTACTTGTTGTTTGGACCACCTGGTACTGGGAAATCAAGCTTGATTGCAGCCATGGCGAATTACCTTAATTTTGATATCTATGACTTGGAGTTGACTGATGTTAAGCGTAATTCTGAGCTGAGGAAGTTGTTGATCGCTACGGCAAACCGGTCAATACTTGTTGTGGAGGATATTGATTGCTCTATTGAATTGCAGGATAGGCTTGCAAAACAAGCCAGGGCTTTGAATCCTTTTTCATCTAATCAGGGACCACAGGTGAGGTTATTGCTTTGTGATCATTTCTGTTTTTAAAGATTTTCTTTGATGCTGATGATATATGGTTGTTCTGCTTAAACATATTGATACTATTATGTTCAAGATTATGTTGATAGATACTGATGCAAGGAATGAGATGAAATTGACTAGACTCTAAGTTGTGTCGAAGGAATGAAAGGGCTATCAAATCTTCAAGAGACTATCTCTTGGAACAAGCTCTACGGCTCATCCAAAAGGGATTCAATTCAAAACTGAGTATCATTTACAATGAGAGGCTAGTTATAATGAATAGCCTTAGGCGTAGCTTCTAGAAGCTCTAAACAACTCGGCCAATTAGCCATAACAGCCTCTTAACAGAATAGGCTGCTAGCTTACCCTAACTGACTTTGTTAGAAATGACATCTTGTTACTAAAAGTACAATTAGTCATTAGATGTATGGTTCTTTTGTGATAAATATAATGTGGAGTTTAAAGAGATTGCTGTGATTTTGGTGATGGTAGAAAATTAGGAGATGAGTAGATAAGATGTATTCATGAAAGACTTTTAGTGTTTACTTAGCAAATGAAAAGAATTTTAGTGTTTATGTATTTGCTGGAACACACTTTCTGTCCTATATTATATCTGTTTGAAGCTGTGCAGAATAGAGGCACACTTCTTCACAAGTTTTCTTTAAGACCTGGTTTGGGATTGTATAATGTTGGGAACTGCAAATTAAGCTCTTAGAATTCGATTCACTGTCACGAAAGGCAAAGGGGTACTAATTAACCTCTTAGAATTCAATTCACTGTCAAAAAAGGCATAAGGGGTTTTTTCTTCTCTGATTGTGGAATGATATTTCCTAAAGGCCTTATATGTCTGTGAAATGCTACAGTTACCATTCCAGCTAAGAAAATCTTTGGTTTAAACATCCTTTGATTCAAAATTTAGGGGTCTAGCTAGGAACATTGAAAGCGGGAGATAGGGCGATGTAAACTTCCATTTCTCTCTTAATGGCTTCTCCATTATGGCCAGGACTAGTCAAACTTCAACCCTATGGGTGTGTAGGATGTGTGTATCTTCTTGCCAGAAAAGTGGGATGACCAAATCCTTTTCAAGTTTCAATTTGAAATATAGGCATGCACCTCAGCCCATGTAACCCTCCCTCACTTGATGCTGTCATATAATGTTGACTAGTGGGCTTAAGAAACACTGGTCTTATAGATTAAACCAAAGGAAGAATTTTCTGTAGGTTCATTAATCAACCTTGGTTTCTTGGATTCCCCTTTCAACATTCAATTTTCATGGGAGCATTGCCAGCAATCTTGTGTGTGTGTGTATATGTGTCAACCATGTCTTCTATTTCAAAAGCAAGTGCTTCAAGTGGTAAGAAGATTCATACTATTTAGTACATGAAGATGGCTGCAGGTACCTTTCTTCTCAAGAATAACTGTCTATATCAATAATTTGATGATGTAATTTCTTTCTGTTTAGGTGACTTTATCAGGGTTGCTTAATTTCATAGATGGCCTATGGTCAAGCTGTGGGGATGAGCGGATAATAGTGTTCACAACCAATCACAAAGATCGTTTGGACCCAGCTTTGTTGCGCCCTGGTCGTATGGATGTACACATCCACATGTCCTATTGCACCCCATGTGGATTCAAAATGCTAGCATCAAATTACCATGGCATTACAGAGCACACACTTTTCTCAGACACTGAGATGTTGATAAAGACAACAAAGGTAACTCCAGCAGAGGTAGCTGAGCAGTTGCTGAAATATGAGGAACCTGAAATTGCACTAAGAGGCCTAATTGAGTTTCTGGAAAGGAAAAAGATAAGTGATGAAACTAAAGCTAGGGAAGCAGAATTGGGAGCTCCGGGAGTGGAAGGTACACAAGAGGTAGAGGACAAAGGTGGAAGTGAGACAATGGAGGGTGAGAAAAGCAAAGAAATTTTAAGGATCCAGTGATTTGTTGCAATAGTAAGAAACAGTGTCAAAGATTAAAAACAAAAATGGGACATAGCTAATAAGGATATAATTTGGAATGTGCTTCTATGTACGTGCGTGTGTTTATAGGCTTGATATAGACATATTATAATACATATAATTTAGTTTAAGTTAAATCAGATATAACTTTTGCGATGTTACACAATTCAGTAACATCGGATTAGATTTTTTTAGATTTTTTTTATTACAACAAGTGGGAGATGGAAGATTCAAACCCAAGTTCTTTATATGGAGAGAACTAAACAATTACGAAGCCACAAGACTCTTGGCCCGATTAGATTAATATTTTGCCAAATCCACCAATTACAAGGTCATTTATTCAAATTTCACATTAATTCAAGGTCATTTACTATCAAATTCAAATCTCATTTGTTTAGTAGAAATTTAAGATAATAGAATAAAAAATTAAATAAATTAACCAGAGTTTTGAACAATTTTTATCATAATATTTGAGAGCATGTGGAGGTCATATAATTCAGCGGTAAGTTTGGCAAAACATTAATCCTATAAAAAATTATTAAACATGTAACATTGATAAAAGCTACATAATGTCTTAATTGAACCTAACATATATATAACATTTCTTAAAATTTATTACATGGTTGTGGGGTATGTCATGTAATTTAACTAGTATGATATAAGGAATATATCCACACATACGTATTACGTATACTTCTTTGTACATGGCTTATGAACGAAGGGTAATTATTTAGAAATTTGAGAGTGTATAAATGTGGTACTCTCACATTTCACATAATAGTAAGTTCAACTAATTAAATTTAAAGTGAAGTCCACCATTCATGTGAATTAAAATAACATCATATAACAATACTCCGGAAGTATCTAATAATTTCTTGTGAATAAAAAGACTTAGTGTCAATATCATGGTAAAACATTATGCTAGTCACAAATGGTTTTTTGCTGATTATCATTAATAATAACTCAACTATTAGCGCATTGTTGCACCCTCTAAGCAACCATGCGTTGCTTACTTGCATGAGCACCTTTTTTTTTCTTGTCGCTGGTTTAGACCATATAAGATAAATGGAAATTAATGTGTCATATTGATTATTGATTTTGTGTATGGATTGAGACTGCTTCGATTTCAATCTAGGCCCATTGGAATACATAACCGTTCACATAGCCAGCGAAGAATCTTGGAAATCATTGCTTAACAAATTTCAATGATTTAGCTTGTCCAACACTAACCTTAAACCAATTAGGCTCACTAATATGGCTAGGGGTATGCATAGATTGGGTTGGAGGGTTTTTTCAGCCCAACTTGACAAGTCGAGTTGAGAACTTCTCAATTCATCACATGTGTAGAAACCAACCCACATGGATCGGGTTTGATAAATGAGATTCGGCTTAAATTAAATGTTTCATGCCTTGTTAAAAATAGGTTTTTATCACTATTTAAACATTTTTTTCAATAAAGTATTACATTTCATACAATATGCCTAAATTATATTCTAAATTTCTAAATTAATCAAAGATAATTCTTAAAATACAATATAAATCAAACTAAACAAATCAAAACTAAGGTAATAAAAAACTTACATATAAGTCGGGGTGGCGGGTACCCCTGTTAAATGGCCTTACAAGCCCCATAGTATTGACAACTCGTGGTAATTAGAATTAGATTAGGGACCATTTGATAACTTTACCATCCTCATATTTTAAATTCTGACAAAATGTCTTCTCAAAAAAAATTTCTGACGAAACAAAATTTGAAAGAATAAATTGTCATGAAATATAACATTTGATATTACGCTAAGAAAACAAATAATAAATTTATCAAAAAAAAAAGAAAACAAATTATAAATATATATATATATATATATATATATATATATATTGTTGATTAAAATTGCATTTGGCTTTCCTTTCTGAGAGGTACGTTAATCTTCTCATATGGTATCATTATGTTATACTTTTGTTTGACAATTTATTCATATTTGTTGATTAAAAAAAACTGAATTGTTCAAAACCCAATAACTATTTGTTGGTATAATCTAATGTCTGTAAAATATTTTGTTGCTTTGAAATAGTTTATATAGATATCATATCACTCACCTTTGCTTATATTGTGTTTGTAAAAGGTTTTACAAAGCACCCTTATTAATAAAATAAAAAAGTTTCAAAGGATGTGTTGGTAGGCCCCAAATCAGTTGTTTGACACAAGACCTAAATCCTCTGATACTTAAACTAGAGAATTTGTTGGGAAAAAAATTAAAAATGGAGGCATTTTTTCTTTTTATGTTGAATTCATTAATACTAAACTTTCTCTTATTTCTTTTCAATTTTACTTTAATTTCAAAACATACTAGCCAAATATTGAACTATAATTTAACAGCCAAACTTGCTAAAAAAATGTTTTATTTTATGTTTTTGAGTCAAACATGACTCTTATGATGTTTATTTGAAAAACGAACTGATTCAAAATCATCTTCTCAAAGACGATTTTTAGTCGAAAGTTGTCTTTTACAACTTTCATGTCTCATTTCAAAAAAATTTAATTTTGAATCAGAAATCGTCTTTTTGAAAGACGATTTTCATAGGAAAAATCGTCTTTAAAAAAGACAATTTTAAATCAATCCGTTTTTCAAATAAACTTCAAAAGAGACATGTTTGACACAAAAACATATTAAAAAAAAAAACATTTTTTAGCAAATTTGGCCATAATTTAACACTCCAACCCCTCAAGGGATTTATTGCACTAATAACACGAAGAGGCCATAACCATCAATACCCCAAAATCACAATTTACCTATGCAAATACCATAATTTCAAATTGGAGCAATAGCATAATAATAAATTAATATTTCATAATAAACTTTTATTAACTCAAAAATATCTTTTCACAAAAAAAGAAAATTATATTTTAAACCCTATAGTTTAGGGGGTGTAACAAATTAAACCCTATAGTTTCAAAAGTAACAAATTAAACCCCGAAATTTCAAAAAGTAACAAATTAAACCCTTGTTTTACTTATATAGGTTGAGATTTAACTTGTTACTTTTTAAAACTTGACAATTTAATTTGTTATTTTTAAAACTATAGAGTTTAATTTGTTATTTTTTAAAACTTCGAGATTAAATTTGTTAATTTTAAAATTATAAGGTTTAATTTGTTATACCCCTAAACTATAGGGTTTAAAATATAATTTTCCCAAAACATAAATAAATAAACTCAAAAGACCTAAATCATGTAATTTATTACTCAAAAAAACTAAAACTAACAGATACTCAAGACACATCCAACCATCTACTTCAAATTCTTAAAATTCTTACCAAAATGAATTGCCAAAAATGATGTCTCAATTTATTATCATTATGTAACCTATAACATTTGCACGGGTTTTATGCTAGTTTAGTAAATTTCGATCACCTTCCCTTCTCTCTTCCATCTTCATTCATCCAAACATAGCCTAAATTTCTTCCGGCTTAAACCCGTAACCCAAATGGTGACGTGAAACCATGATATGGAACATGTTGTAAACCATTATGTATAGCCTATCATTTCATTTAAACCCAGGAAACAAAAAAAAAAAAAAAAAAAGGGCACATCACGATTCCATCACAACCGCTGAAATTGATCATCAAATCACACTTCCAAATCATCATGACTACCAACCCTTTAAAAGTACAAAAGCATATTTTTATAAAAACAATACACCAAATAAACCTGTCCAAGAGGACTCAAGATCCAAATTCTATTTTCAACAACAATATCAAGATGATATTCCAAACTCCGGCTACTTTCAACCATGGTAACAGAGTATTTGCAGCTATTAAGAAAGTGATAGCTCTTTGTAAAATGGAAAAATGAACTTGAAATGTGATAAGCTACTGATAAACTAAATCACCTTAGAACCAACAAACCCTATGGAACTAAAGGATTCTCTCTTACTTGCAGGTCCTAAGTTTAAGTATAATCAACTAGCAGTTCTTTATTTGTATAGAACTCAATAGCAACATAAACCTCCAACAGCTGTACCTGAAACATCATAGAAATGCGCTATCAATTCTGTCATTGTCATACAACAAAAAAAAAGCACTTATAAGATGCATTCACTAGCATTCGTAGCATCAAACATAATGTATCATGAAGAGTGCTATTATTTTCCAGAACTACAAGCCCCCAAACCACACTAAGATTATTAAAAACCACAATACGCACCAATTAGATGATGAGGAAATCCTCATAGCAACTTTATGGACACATGCCATAAATTTGGTAAGTGAACCATGCTATGGACTTTCCATGATAATAAGTGAACCATCAAGGAAGAAAATGAAAGAGCTTAACAATATCATGCTATGGTATTTCCATTTTAATATGTGAACCAAATATGAGGCAGAAAATAAATCCATAGAATCATATACTTGCCTCAAAAATTAGGTGCAAACATTTGCCTGAAAAGAGGGACTTTCTCTAAGACTTTAGTGAGAACCTTATCTATACCGCCATTTTCATTTCTATCTTCTGGTGAGGATCATAACCTACGAGCTTAAAATCAGCTGCCACAAAAGAATCTATATTCTTCTTCTCAGGATTGATCCTCAAAATCTGCATTACAAGTAAAGGTGAAATATGGAAAAGAAGCAAATGCTAGGAAAAATGGAGAAAAAATATGTAAAGGAAATTATACCCTTTCCGGTAATATATTTTCAAACAAGTTAAACTCATGTCAACAAAGTCTCAGTTTAACATTATTATTCTTACTGGAAAAGGCTTAGGGAGTTTCTGAAGCTGCTCCTGTAGAGGCCGGATATGAGTGCGGTAAACATGAGCATCCCCAATAACATGGATGAAATCACCCGGAACAAGATCTGCACATGATATGATAATTAGGAAAGAACCTGACATAAAATCCCAGTATAAGTTAACCACATTTCATCAAATTTATCCATTAATTCAGAAATAGTGGAGCCAAGAAAATAGATCCTATTGTGGTGGTCTTGGCAGTGAAGATGAACCATGAAATTGAATGTTCAGGTAACCATTAAGTAGTTTAGGAATCTACAAATTGATTCTCACAAGCTCATCATTATTTTACATTTACCATCAGATGCAGTATCAGAAAAACTTGTCATGCACTTCAGATGCCAACACACAATCACAGTATTTATAATTTTAGAGAAATCCACACATACAAAAACTAATTCCTGATTGTTGTTAAAATGCATACCACAAACATGAGCAATCATGCATGTCAGGAGAGCATAAGATGCGATGTTGAATGGCACACCGAGGCCCATGTCAGCAGAGCGCTGATACATTTGACATGATAATTCACCATTGGCCACATAAAACTGCAAAATCATAAAAGAAGGATGTACTCAAAGACAAAAAGAACTTATAAAGGGAAAAGTCGACATACTGCTTCAAGACAAACCTGTGCAAACATGTGGCAAGCTGGAAGTGCCATCAATTTCAGATCAGAAGGATTCCATGCTGAGAGTATTATCCGTCGGTCATCAGGATTATTTTTAATCTTGTGAAGAACATCTAACAATTGATCAAATCCTTGGCCAGAGTAGTCAGCATGCATGTCCGTATACCTGTAGAATGCAAGAAAGATGGGAAAAAAGGTTAAACTAAAATCTCAGACTAATCCATAAGCTGAACTTAGAAAAAGTAGAATCCTCCCAACCTAGCACCAAAATGTCTCCACTGGAACCCATAAACAGGTCCTAAGTCACCCTCCTCCCTGTCTGTCAAACCAATACTGAAAAAAAGGCAAACAAGATATAATTCAAAACCACAAGAGCAGAAGTCATTCAGAATAGCCACAGAGCACTCGAGATACATGTGTTTATTAATAAGACATTTCAATACTTGCCTATCAAGGTAGTCTCTGGAAGCATTGCCATCCCAAATATGAATGCCTTTTTCCTGAAGGACCTGTCATGAAACCAACCCCTAAGAATGAATTTCATTTCACCATGATCTCATTCAATGAGAATTTTCAATGCAGTATTATGTAAGGTAAATCAAATCATATGGTTTTCCATTGAAATTAGAGGCACAGAACCATATGTCAAAATGAACTCATTACAGTTGTCATGAAAGACCAACCAAACATTAAAGAACATAACAAATATTACAACTGCAATATCAACATTATTCCAACAAAGAACTAAACATACTCATTATATATTAAGATTATAATTCGTTTCTTCGGGTATATGCACCTACCATACATGCAATTAAACATACTTGTTTTTCAAGCATCACTTTTTTTTTTTTTTGATTAAGTATTTTTCAAGCATCACTTAAAGAACACAAAAACAAGAACTGTTTTTATGATGCAAGCTGCTCTTTACAAACTAGCGACACATACACTTGGTCCAATACACACGAAGAATTAAAAGTGGTGAATAGATCGTATACGAGAGCAACTTTGATATGTGAACCTACAACAGCTCAATTTACAAAATTCGACACATCTTATAAGCTATGTTTCTACTGAAAATGTCCAAAAGATAACCAAACCCTATCAATTTACGCAAATACGCAAAACCATGAGGAAAAAACAAATAACCAAATGAAGCTTGACAACAAGCTACTCAAACTGAGAAGCTCCATCTGGTTCCATTTTGCCTAATGGAAAGGAACAACTATGATGAAGCATATAGGTCAAAATGTTCAAGATATTATTACCTTGGCATTTGTTGAACCACTGATAAACCATAGAAGTTCTTCAACAACACCTCGCCAAAATACTTTCTATTAACCAAATGATAACATGTGTCAACCTATATATCAAGATCAATAAGATATATTCCTTGTTTAATAAAATAACATTGCCACCAACAAGGCATGCCACCAATCAAAATTGCTGACAAAAAAAAAAAAAAAGGAAATACATACAGTAGAACCATACGGCTGCACAGTTAAAAGAATAATAATAAGACATACACTTTTTTTTTTTTTGGCTAAACAAGAAAGATACACATACCTTTTTTTTTTATAACGTAGGGAACCTTTCTAAAGAAGAGCCCTTTGGACTCGCCTCTAGACAGTAAAACCTACGAGCAACTGACCCCACCCGCCAGAACCAGTTGCTAGGTAATCCAGGGGCATTCACCCCTGACGGGCTAAGCAGTTTATACTCATGCTCAGGTGCAGAAAGATACACATACCTTAGTAGTAAGAAGTGGAAACGTTTTGCGCAGATTGAACCGCATCTGTGGAAATACAACAGAAAGAGAGCACCCAACAAGTGGCATCAATATGTAGACAAGGGATAGTTAAAATGGAAGCAAAACAAGTGTAGCTTAATAATTTGAGATTATACCTGACTGCCAAACTTTGACAAAGTACCAGTCCCTGTCCTGTCATCCTTAGGAGTGCCATCAAAGATGATTTCTCGAACCATTTGAAGATACAAGTACTCCTCATGTCTCTCAAAGATCATCTTGGGCAGGCAAGAGAATTTCTCTATCTCAAACTTACCGGAATCTGACCCACTATCAAAGTTCAGATCACCATTTTGACTAAGGGAGTCAACTGCAGAACTCCTCACGCGAACATAAGTTGTGAAGGAATGTCGTATGTTATTTTCCACCACAGGAAAGGATGAGTACCATGGTTGAAATACAGAGTGATCAATCGCAGGCAAGAATGTGTCACACTCAAAGCTTGTCTCAATTTCTGAAATATGGATGGCATCACATCCAGGCGCATTGAGAGTTTCCCTGTATATAAAGATTATCAATAGAAATAGAGAAAGAAAGCCACAATAGCTCCTCAGTACAGGAATGAACAACAAAAGCACACCTCAATATCTCGCCACCTCCTATAACAAACACTTTTTCAATTGACAGACAGTAAGGAGAAGCAGCTAACAACTCCAAAGCAGAAGCCATGCTTCCGCATATTACAACATTTTCTGCAGTTGCAATATCAAAACTCCCAGAGCGAGTCAGAACAACATTAAGGCGACCAGGTAGAGGCCGATTCTCAACCGGAATACTCTCCCATGTTTTCCTACCCATTAAAACCGCATTCTTTTTCACAGGATCCGATGTTTTCATAGTGATTTCCTTAAAAAATTTGAGGTCAGAAGGTAAATTCCAGGGCAGTTTTCCATCCTTACCAATACCCATAGCTCGGGTCGCAGCCACAACGACTTGGTAAGTCCTCCGCGGATCAGACAGTCCATTTCCATTGCCATTAGTGCTCATCAAAAAGTCGCCAGCCATAATTGAACTTACAACCCGACAGAAACTCAAAGGAGATGCCTCAAAACAAGAACTGCACAGCCCACTTTTCAAGTAGTGCTGTACAACCTGAAAATTGAAACCAATCAGAGAAAATGTTAAACCAATACATGAAATGAGAAAACCACTCCTCAACACCAATCAGAATAGATAACAGAGCAAAAAAAGTATGTGCATGCATTTTTTTTTTTTTTTTTTTCTCTAGGTATATGTGCACGCATTTGTGTGGAAAAGTTCAAATGAAAACACAAAAACCATACAAACTAGCTAAATACCATATGGGCATGACCCCATTTCATAAAAATTTCGACTTTCAATTCATGTTTGTCTAATCTAACCATCTAACTTAAAAGTACCATTATTAACAAACTCAGCTTGTTAAAGACATAATGTACCATAAATCATAGCTTTTTTTTATAATTGGTAACTTACACACGCATCCGATCGGTTCTGATTTCTGAACCCCACAAACTCACCCTCCACCTTGCTCTTACTTAAGCTAGAACATATTCACAACCATAGATCATAGATATAATCAACATGCATGCAAATCCAAAGCAAATTTCGTTGCAACAAGCTACTCAACCCAGTGCCACAACAAAAGGCACTAATATTTATCTGACTCTAAAGTTCATTCATATATGCATAAAAGAAACCCCCGCAAAATTCGCATAGCATGTTTCTAAAACCCAACAAAAATCAAACACTAAGCACAAACATTTTACAGATTCCCTGTTAAAAAAATAAAAGTCAAACAGTTCATTTCGATTCCAAAAAATACTCAAAAATCACAAACAAAAACAAAAATGTGCAAAAGAGAACATACCGATCTCGGACCGAAGCGCGAAATCTCCGATCACGAACTCAGTAACTTTTTTTTTTTTTTTCCACTATGAGAGATGAGTTAGGGTTCTGACGAAAATGGCTAAGGATTTTTTATAATATTTTTTTTGTTTTGGTAAAAAAAAAAAAATTAGAGACGCGGCATTTCGTAGAAGGAGAGAGAGAGAAGGAGGAATGGTAGAGTGAAAGAAAACCAGGAGCTTATAAATACAAAGCAAAAGAAAACCGCTTTCTCGGGTTTCTCTTTTTCTTTCACACTCAAACAAACACTGACATTCTCTCTCTTGAGAAAAAAGGAGAAAAGGGCAAAGAAAGAGAAAAAGAAAAAGGGTAAAATTCAAAACCACGGTTGACGCGGGGTATCCATTGAGGTATGTGTGAATGTGCCTAATTATAGGGTACTACTCAAATATACTATGGTTTTTTAGTATCGACAAGAGCAAGTTTTCTTGGTATGCTTCAAAATTTTTATTGACTAATGTTAGGGAAAGCAAAATGACTTTGATTTTAATATATTATTGATATTATTTTTATTGTGTATTAAACATAAAAGACTATGTTAGTAATTATGCAAAAATGTTGTGTCCTTTAACTTGTTGTATATTATAAGGATGGTAACGGGTTAGTGAGTTTTCTCTTTTGGATAAAGAAAAACTTATTGATAAAAAATTATCTTATGGATCGATTGTATGTGGTTGCGTTGTCATAGTAAATAAGGAATCTCACATAATGTACAATCAGGGAGGGAACTACTTAGGGACGGATTTTTTAAATATATATATATATAGACAGACAGAGAGAAAGAAAAAAACTATTGGTGTTATATATATATATATATATATCTCTGGGATTGAAATCATGTGCAATTGCTTGGGCAATTGGCCATGCAATAGTTAGTTCAAAATGTGCAAAAAGTTCAAGAGTAAAAAGGTAAAAACCCAAAAAGTTAAAAAGTTAGTTTAAATTTTTTTATTCAATGGTTGAGATTAAAAGTAAATCTTTCAACTTTTAATCTTAACCCTCAAAAACCAATTGCTATGCAATTAGTTCCCCACTATTGCATGGGATCTCAATCCTATATTCGGCCTCTTTTTCCCAAAAAAATAAAAAATAAAAATTACAAATGGATCTATAAAACCCCAAAAAAAATAATTGTTAATTTGGCCCATTACGCCCAAAAGAAAACAAACAAACAAAAAAAATTTAGACCTTAACAAATGCTAAATCTCTAACATTAATTTTACGGTGTATTATTGTGCCAATAAATTATTTGCAATAATTTTGTTGTGGCTTGTGAGTTGTGAGGTCACGAGCCATTTTTATTATTTCTTTTTTAATTAACAAAACTAATGATTTTTTTAGTTAAAAGACTATTGGACATATAATAAGATAATTAATATAACTTTTAATTGATTTATAAATTATGGAAAAGCCAACTACAAGTTTAGATTATTTCAAGAGAAAAAATATAAATAATTCAAGGCTAAAATGCATAATCACCCCCTGGGGTTTGGCTCAGTTGCAAACAGACCCCCTGGGGTTTTGATTTTGCAATATAACCACTTGGGGTTTTTAAATTGGTGAAATTGACCCCTCTAAGTATATTTTTTGTCAATTTTGTTAATAAAATTTGTCATATGCATTGCACTTGGGTTTATAGTAATGAATTTTTTTATTATAAAGTGGTCATATGCAATGCATATAATAAATTTTGTTAGCAAAATTGACAAAAAATATATTTAGAGGGGTTAATTTCACAAATTGAAAAACCTTAGGTGGTTATATTGTAAAGTCAAAACCCCAGGGGGTGATTATGCAATTTGGCCATAATTCAATAGCCAATATTGATTTTATATATATATATAAATGAATAGCCAATATTGATGATCCATTCTAGTGTTGATATCCCAATTTCTGAAAAATTCTCAAAGAAAATTTCAAAAAATTGAAATCGATGAAATTAATATTAGTTCTTTGGTTTTTTTTTTTTTTTTTAATAATGAGGAACTTCATTAAACATAATGCAACAAAACATCTCTCCTCCACTCATCCCAAACAGGTTTAAGGAGAAAAAGAAAAATTATAGCACAAAGAGGTTTTAATGTGAGAAGAAAGTTTGGCCATGGCATGACTAGCATCCCTCCTAACCCACTAAAAATTACAAGAAATGAAATCCTTACTAACATTACAAATATTACCAATCAGTGGAGATACAACCCATAGAGCGGAGGACTCATCATATGTACATCAAAACACAACTTGGCATCACCCTCAACAATGATCCTATGATGATGAGGTTGCTTTTGTAACCCCGTTTCTAGTTAATGAATGAGTTTTCCTTTGCACCAAAAAATGATGATGATCAGCTTTAGCTAAATTTAAGGCCCATAGAACAACATAGGTTTCAGCTTGCAAAGGTTCACTAGAGACGACATACCCTTTGGCCCAAGCATTTAACACCTCACCAGAAGCATTTCGAGCAACCATAGCAACAATTGTAGAAGCATTGAAGAAAGCAGCATCAACATTAAACTTTACTACACCAGCATGTGGACAAAGTCATTTAGTGTTCACATTAGGAACAATAATCTTCTCATCTTTCTTGAACCCATGCAAATTCCTACAATTGACCTTTCCATCCCTATGGACAACCTGGTTTCTCAGGTTTCGTATAGCTTTCAAAATGAGGACCATCTACAAAGTGTGTTAACCCAAGCAATTTGCAGCTTGTTGCTGTGTTCCCAGGCCTGGAGGGTTTAGGATGATCTTGATGATTTCTTCAGGGCTGGAGATGTGAAACATTATCAGATCTAGAACTCGCATTCCATCCAAACCAAATGACCCTAGCCGTAGGGCAATAAAAGAAAAAGATGTGTTGTTGTTTCTAATATTTCTGCATTGCATAGGATGCAACTCAAATCTGCTATAGCGAACCTTTGAGATATTCTCTCCTTTGGTATTTTGTTGATATTAAATAGAAGCTAATTTTGATTTTATAAACTCCTTTTGGTTTATGTTAGTCTTCATCAAGTTTAAATCCTGATTTCGTCCCTATGTACAGATTTCTTAAGATACCCCTTGCACAGGATAAGCATGGAGTAGGTTAGGTTGGAACAAGATGGAGGTGCCAACGACACTTGATAGGAGTGAGGAACATGGGAATGAAGAGAAAGGAATGTTGGTTAGAATATTACTAAAATGTTATGGTGGGTGATAATAGATATATATAAATTTAAATATTTATAACTTATGCATACAAATATACTCGGGTCAAGATGGGATGGAGACAATCGTCACTCTCTCGAGAACCAAAAAAAAACTAGGCAGGATAGGATTTGCGAATCAAAGCGGGACAAAGATATTTTGCCATCCCTAACATTTTACCCTCACATTCATTTAAAGGAAAAAAAAAATGGTTGTATCTTTTCTTTTTCACTCTTTCTTTACTATTGAAGCTCATACTGCATCTTTAGGATGAGTCATGTGAGGGGTAATTATCCTATTTACCCCAAATTGGGGTGATCAAGAGTTGCACTTCAGGTTTTTTTTTTTTTTTTTTGGGTAAGCCCATATATTGTCATTAAATATTGTCACTAAGCATTATTATTATTTTTTCTCTCTTTCTAAATCCTTTTTTTTATAAACTTTCTTTCTGAATCACAACTACAAGTGAGAAAAGTGTCACATTTTCTCATAGTATATGATTTGTACGTGCATGTTTTGAAGATATTTAATGGACGTTAATATGAACCTTTTGTAGATTAGTTCTTTTTCTTTATTTTTTTTTTTAATTATTGGGTGGCAAATCAAAATTCCCATAGGCAATAAGTAGGCAAATGTAGTTTGCTTGTCGCGTTAATTTTGTACTGTGAACTATGTAGTTCTGAATGTCTTCTTTTTTTTTTTCTTCTTTTTTAACTTTTCTTTTTTTAAGCAATAAAAGAAGAAATCAGTTTACTTCCAACCCAATAGGTAGCAATTAAATAGACCTTTCATAGGTATTTTTAGTCATATGACATTTTTAATAAGTAATATGACTTTTTTAAATAATACATGTGTATAATTTATTTAATTAACACATAGTGGGTTAAAAGAGAATTCTTCCAATCCGGATTACAGATAAACTATATCCATAAAAGAACCCATTATCCTTCTGCAACTTATTAAGTTGCTTAGAGTGGAATAATTGACACATTTGTTCAAATAACCACATAACGATGTTTTGTTTAAGCATTTTTGGTTAACAACATCACCATACATTGCTATATGGCTTGAATTGAAACCTTTTTTAAAGTGTAGGGATAGATTTGAAACTTCCAAAAATTTAAGATTTATTTTGCCATAAATTAAGGGATTTAAAGTGTACTTTGTCTTTAATATTTTTTATAATATCTATATGCCTAATATTAAAAGGTGAAATGGCGACCGTTTGTGCTATGAACAGATGAAATAAGGGTAATATATATACAGTTGAGCAAATTATAAAAAAAAAAAAAAAGAAGGGTATTATATATTCTTTTTTATGGTAAAGAGTATATCCAAACCTTTTACTTAAAAAAACAAACAAACATATATCTAAACCTACAAGAGAACATAACTAAAGATTTTTTTTTTTGGGCCCACAGGAGAGAATTTATGTTCACATAAAAATAATTATCTTATGAATCAGTTGCGTGTAACGATATCTCATAGTTAGTGAAGACCACACTCCACACACCCGTGAACCCCACATGACATATTATTATAAGAAATTGATTACATATAATCATTACACAAAATATTACTTCTTCACACAGGGATGAATGGTTGTAGTGGTAAGGTTATAATGGCCAACAATAGATTAATTGAAGTATTACTATTAAGATATATTACTCCATGACACCAAAACCTAGTGTAGGGTTTAGCACTTGTAAAACAAATAAACCTAGCCTTAATTAGTCTAAAACTAGTATAAATTTGTCTGATATATAAACCCTACATTAAGTTCATTGTAACACAAAGATTTATATAGTAAATATGTAGTCATCAAGAGCTTTCCTCCATGAACATAACTCATAAGTCTCCAAGACCGAACCACGTTAAACCTTTTATTTCTGCTCTCATTATTTTCTCTTCCATTCACTCAATCACTTAACAATATAACAACAATTATAATCGTTTGAAGAAAGATTAAAGAGAAAAAAAAAAAAAAAAAATTTAGTTGACTACCCACAACCACAAGGTCCAAAACTCATAAGAAATGCATTATTGCAAACGAAGACACAATCTAGTATATACTTCTCTTTTGAATTCAAATCTCCTTCTTCACTTATAGTAGATACACAGAAGAAAACGTTCAATAATTTAAGACTATACATAATGTTACGTAATTTAAAATTATTATCATTCTTTAGTTTAAAAAATAAATATATATACTCTCTTTAAAAAGTTTTACTTCTCTATAAGAGTGTGAGTTTAATTCTTAAAATCTTCAAAATATATATGTGTAAGTTTAGATTAAAACTTCTATCACATATTTAAAAAAAAAAAAAATTATAAATTGGAGATCCTTTTCCGAAAACAAAGTTGTTGTGACTTGTCGCATTGAAAAACCTAACGCATTGTAAATCTTGCCGTCACTTGGCATGAATCGAAGTTGTGCTGTCAGTGTCCTTTTAGCTCTTGGTAGTTATTACTTGGACGTCTTAAACAGGCACTATTAAAGCTAATCCATGGCGATGCAATCTCAGCCCTCCATGTCACTATCAAAAAAAAAAAACCCTATTTACTTCTCGTGATATTATCCTGAAATTTCGCTTTTTTCGTACATACTCTTAAAAATTAAATTATGAGAAAATGTTGACAGCCTATCCTCTACAATTAAACCTTTACATACACTTCTTGCAAATGCTAATATACGATGCATTCAAGCTACCTTCAAGTGAATTAATTGGACCAGTTTAAATGATTTTTTTTTTTTTTTTTTTTTAAAGACATTGTCCTTTATCAAGGAATGGGCCGATTAGAGGGAGGGGTAAAAAAGTTAGAGTCTGAAATATGAAATGAATTAATGTAATAGCTTTTGAATGATTAAGTTTAAAAGTTAATTTTTTAACTTTGTAGAAGGAAATGATAGATATTACATGTGATCTCAATCTGAACACTTTCTCGCAAGTCGCAACACATAGATTTCATATACTTATGTATCCTAATTCCTACATGTTATGTGGAAGACTGGAAGTGGCCTCTTTAATCTCTTGATTGGTTGTAATAGGAGCTTTCTTGTTGCTCTTGAGCTTAGTCCAAACATGATCAATCCTTCTAACAACATCAGAATTAGCATCCGAATGGTATTTGCTCCATAATTGAAAAGGGGTGGTACTAAAGTCTTAATACTTTCCTATCAAGAACCTTGGTTTACATTTGGTCAAAAGTTGCAAAAAAGAAAAAGAAAAATAATGGCTTCTATAGGTTGACAGAAAATTGGGAAGGATCTATTGGTTTTACTCTATTCAGATATTAAAATTATATATAACGTGTCTTTTTCTTTTTCTTTTTTTTTAATTAATATACATAACTTAACGTGTCTAGCTTGCTCCTTTCCATTTAGCCAAAAAAAAAAAGTTGCTCCTTTCCTCCTTTTTTTTAAAATAAATAAATAAAGTTTGGCTCAGAATGATAAAATTGAATCCATTCTTATCTTGAAATTGAATCCATAACTTTGGCTACTGCAGAAAATCAGCAATAAAAAGTATATTGAAGTTTTCTGGAGGATGAGCATATTCATTTAGCCTAAAGTCATAAAGAGTATGTGAATTATTAGCCAATCCGCACAAAAATTATTTTGCCAATATGTGTCGTGAAGAATAAAATCCAATCTCTTTCTATGATTTGCTAACATTGTAAGAAGAGACCAAATTGGGTGGGTATCAATCATATTCTCAATGAAGTTCTTTGTGATGGCTTTTAAGATCCCACTTCACAAGTTGGTGCTTAGAAATATTTTATCACTACGTTTATTGATACTAAATTTTTCATAATTTCTTTTATAATTATTGAATTGAGTTAACATATTGTAATTAATACATAATAAAAGAAATGTTAATAATTAATTTATATGAAAGTAATATTGGCCAATTACAACTTATCATTTTAATAAATTGTGAAAAAAAATATGAAAAAAAAAAAAAATTATGCCTTCAACATTCTTAATACTTCATAAAATTGATACCCACTCATAAGTAGAAGTTGAAGTTATTTGTTTATCAAAAAGAAAAAGTTGAGTTATTTCCCGCTATGGCTACTCTACTCAGTACCTGCAGTAACTAAGAGCAACTCCAGTAAAAATGCTATACTTTTTTCTTCTCCACATATAGAGAGCCAAACTAACAAATCCAACTCCAATAGAAAATGTCCAAACTAGGTAAAACTCCTAAATACTACAATGACTCTGTACACCAAGAGAGCCGTTGTAGCTCTCTACTCAAAATTAAAAATTATTTCACTCAAATTCTTTATTCATTTCCTTTTCTTTTTTTTTTTCTCAGTCTCTCTCACCTCCATTTCCATCCAACAAATGCAAAGCATCTATCTTTCAGTCTCTCTCACCTTCATTTTTCATTCCCCTCTCTCTCTCTCTCTCCTCTCTCTCTCTCTCTCTCTCTCTCTCTCTCTCTCTCTCTCTCTCTC
>BKZX01018513.1:0-10000 GCA_014362285.1 Fagus crenata
GTGGATTGATACGCGGCCCATCCATGCAGAAATTTTGTGCATCCACAGCCACCCTATGTTTTTAACTTCACTGGAGATGTAGGGAATAATACATTATACCCAAGCCTAGGAACAAAGGCAAGGTTGATAAAATATGGGGAATTAGTTGAAATAGTGTACCAAGGGACTAATGTTGGGAATGCAGAGAATCACCCAATGCATCTACATGGTTTTAGTTTCTATTTGTTTGGGACAAGTTATGGAAATTTTAACCTCACCACTTCCCCAAAGACTTACAATTTGAAAGATCCACTGGAAGTTAATACCATTGGAGTTCCCAAAAATGGATGGGCTGCCATTAGATTCGTAGCCAATAATCCTGGTACACTTTACTTTCTCTCTTTATTAAATTTTTTGGATGAATTTCGCTAGCTATTATTATATATGTATAGAGTCAATGACATGGTGATATTTTTCAGGGGTTTGGTTTATGCACTGTCATTTGGAACGGCACGCGAGTTGGGGTATGGACACTGTTCTAATTGTGAAGAATGGGCCCACCAAGGAAACAAGCATTCGGCCACCTCCCGCTAATTTGCCTACTTGTTCTTAGTGTTGAGAATGAAAAAATAAATAAATAAAAAATAAAAATAAAAATAAAATAAAAAAATTTAAATTAATAAATTAATTCTGCTTCGATCTCTATGGATCAATGCATAGAACGTGATCTGAATAAGATCTTCCAAGAGAATTGTCGTTTGTATGTGAAAGATGTTCACCATTTAAGATTATTCGTTTAGAATTCTTTTGAATTGTTCTCTTGTTTTTGTTTGTTGTTTTTGTTTTTAGCAAAGTGCATTGATTTGTAGAAGGTATCGAATAAAATAGTTTTGGAAATTCTCTCTGTCTCATAGTAATATTTTGGTACACCTAAGTTTTTGAGTTTTCCTTTCTCCAACTGTAGGCTACATAACAAGAATGTCTCCTTTACTCCAAAAAAAAAGTCCAAGGAATGTCTCCTCCAAGGTTCCAGTCCAAAGGTCGGTTTTGATTTCAATAAAGTCTTAGAAATGATGTTGACAGGATTTAAGTAGTGGTAGCTCAAAAAAAAGTTGAGATTGAGTATAAGCATTCACATTGAATTAGCTAAACTTTTAGTAGAATTTAGCTCGAAAGTGAATTTTATTTATTTTAGCTATTTCATTCTTCACCTCAACTCACATCAAACTTTTTATTTTATTTTATTTTTATTTCTAACTAAATTTTTTTTATTCTCTTCTTTGTCTGAGTCCAACTTCGTGAAATTAGAAATACTTGTACTTTCCCTTGGCTCTTGGAAAGGTTCAAAAGAACAAACTGATCACTCCCACTCCCCATCTTTTCTCCCTTTACACCATTATTATTAGCTTGGAAGGGAGGGAGGGAGAGAGAGAGAGAGAGGGAAAATATTAATAAATTCTATTACTAAGGGCAATAGGTCCTGTAATTGAATAACTGTTCCAAAGGAATAATTATTTGGTTGTTTGGTTGCAATCTATTTACAAGGAACAACTATTCCTTAAGAATGAATATTCTTTAAAATGAGAAATAACTATTCCATATTAAAAGATGCCTAATAGATTCATTCTATCACGTAATAGCTCAAAAAAAATTTAAAAAATTCCCAAAACCCATAGTTGGTTACCACTTTTTAAATCTCTCTCTCTCTCTCTCTCTCTCTCTCTCTCTCTTTCTCTCTCTCTATATATATATATATGTATAACAATCAAAACTCGAGTTTCTTAAATGCTTTAAAATTATTAATATTCCTATAATAAGCAATCCATGTCCAGTTTGTTTTACGAAGATTCTTGAACTCTTGTATATAAAATCATCCAAAAAATCAAAACAAAATTCTATAAAATAAGTCTATTATACCTTTTTTTTTAAATAAAAAATAAAATCATCAAATGGCACGTATAGGCATTATAAAAGGTGTTACCATTTTATAACATTTATGGAATTATTAATTTTGAAAGAAGAACATGTATATTAATCATGTTGATGAAAAATATAAAATATAGATTCAAGACTCTATTGATGTGTTGTCACCAAACAGGTAAATAGTAATAATTATTCTATTTATTCCTATTACACTGTAATATCTATTACAGTGTACCAAATGTGCCCTAAATTATAGTGCTAGTCGGGTTTAACTATGCATTATAGCTAAAAGTTGTTTAATGTTGGTTCCTTTGTTGGGTTGGTTAGTAAAATTTTAATTGGACAAACTAGATGGCTAGTAGTCAGAAGTTGTAGCTAGCCTAATGTTGGTCTCTTTATTGGGTTGTCTAATAAAATTTTTGCTGCACTAACCTAAAGATTAATCTATTAGTAATAGTCTAAGTCTCAACCTATATTCCCATCTAACATTCAAATTTCAAAATACTCTAATTAGGGTGAGTTTGGCCCCCCGTTTTCATGCTAGAAACGCGCGTTTTTTAATGAAAACGCAGGAAGCAAATCGTTTGGCACTGCGTTTTTTAAAATTTGCGATTTTAAATCGCGCGGTATCAAATTCGAGGCTACCCCCTCCGATTTTGAAAACACACTTTTTAAAGCAATTTTGACAAAATACGGAACGCATTTTTTGTGTTCTTTACCAAAAATGCCCCCAACCAAACTTAAAAATAGCAGAGGTACCAGATCGGTAATGAGCTGAAGAAGAAGAAGAAGAAGAAGAGGAGCAAAAGTAGATTGGCTATGAGCTTGAAGAAGAAGAAAAAGAAGGAAGGAAGGGACAAACCAACAAGAAGAAGAGCAAAGTACCCAGATCGACGATGAGATTGAAGAAGACGGCAGAGTCATCTGATCATTTTTCTTTTCTTATTTATCTTGTTAATGGTTAGATTTCTAGCTTGAAGAAGAGCAAAGTGAGTACTCTGTAAGACTTACTAAAAGATATGACGTTATTGGTTGGGTTATGACTGCTTTTTGTTTACCCAGATGACCATTTTACTAAAAGATATTTCTTTCTTGTGTACCCACATGACTACTTTTTGTTTTATTCAATGCATCAAATCAGTCAATTCATCCAATTTTTTGAGTCTTTTACACGTTATAACTTACTTTTCTTTTTCTTCCTTTTGTTTTATTACTTGTTAGGTGAAAGCTGGGCTTGTTTCATTCTCCACAATGTGTAGTTTTTTTTTTTTTTTTTTCTTTTATATCTACAAGTTAGATATTACGTTTCATATGGCTAGTGATGATAGTCCATTGGATTTATTATTGTTAAGTCTTTTATATATTGGTTGGGTTTATAGTTTGACCTTAATTTGCATCTAAAACAATTATTTTAATAAAATATTATCCAAATGCTTAATTAATATATTTTTTTAACAATGATTACATTAATATATTGTTAGGTCCTTTTTGATCATTTGCATCGAAAATATTAGTTAAGTATTAAAATTATTATTATCATTTTTAGTATATTATTATTATTATCATTTTTATATTTAGCAACAAAATATTGTTATTATTGTTACAATTTGTAAGCATTTAAAAAATTGCACTATAACTTAACAGTATAGTCAAGTCCTTTTTGGTCATTTATACCCGAAACAGCAGTTTTAAATTAAAATTAACCAAATGCTCAATTGACAGAAACAACACTTTTTTTATTAGTTTTGTCAAACGCTTAATTCTGATTTTCAAAATCGTGTTTTCAAAATCGTGATTTTAAAACCGCACTTCTTAAAAAACGCAGTTTTTCAAACAGCTAACCCAAACCCACCCTTAATCTTTTTTCTAGGTAAATAGAGGGAGGTGGAGTTCACACCCCAGACATCGCATACCATAAAGAGTGTCAATACCACTAAATTATTAGCTCAAATCCCACTTTGAATACAAAAAAGTTGACCTTTTTTTACTCATTTATTTTGAGGGTCACTAAAAAACGGTCTATATACTAAATATTCATTTAGTAGTTTGGAAATTATTATGTGTTATTTCGATGGTAAGTAAAACCCTAAAAACAAGTCCTTAAACCTTCGAAATTATTTGGACATATTTCAAAGATCAATAAAATCCTTGAAAGAAGCCCTTAAAACCCTTAAAATAAGTGGTACTCCCACACTAATTTTGGCTCTAAATTGTCTAGATTTAAATAAAAAAAAAAAAAAAAATCATCAATAAAAACACCCAAATTGAGGCAATTATCCTTAAACTTCGAAACATATCTTAATAACAATTATAATAAAAATCCAAAATCTTTTTCAAAGGCTCTTAGTTAATCACCCAACTTGATTAGGTCCTCCCTCTTTCAAGGTTTCAAGGCTCCATCTGGAAGGGCGCTCTCTCTAATTTCTTTGGCTTTTGTATGATAGTCGAGAAAATTCAAAGCAAAGAACAATTTTTTGGGGATTCCTGGTGGGATTCGCAATCATTTGCAAGGACTTCGTTCTTGCACCTATAAATTCAAATCCAACTTAATGAAATCAGCTAGCATTAGGTTTCCTTCATCTTTGTTTCTCTTTGATTTTTTTAAATTGCATTCTAGGTCTTGATTATTACTTTGATTTGGTGCGTCTAAATGACGTTTTTTTAGATTCGAAGGTCAAAACTAGTTACAGCTCGTGGAATGTGAAGAAATCAACGATGAAGAAGACTTGTTAGAAGCGATCGACAAACGAATGCTCTGTAATCTTCATTTTTCTATTTGGTTTTGCTCAAGTTCTTTCATTCTCGGGTTCCACATATGTTTGCATTGAGTTAGTGTTTATTTTTTACTAGAATTCGATTTGTTCACAAGCTTTGGATTATATTCTCGATTTTGCTCCATTTGTGTGTTGATGCTTATAGTTGAATTTAACTTTAATCTATTTTGGCATAGATTCTAGAATACTAGGTTTTCTCATCTTTTTTCCTTTGCTTCCAATTAATTGTGTGGTTTCTATTTTGAATGTGTTTGCTTTACTTTTGTGACAATTCAAGAAGTCTAATTTTGTATTGTTTCTTATATGATACTAGAACTTGAATTTTTGGTGCATATGAATTTTCTCGCTCTGTTTGGTATAAATTTTGAGTAGCTTACACTCCAAACAAGATTTTTCAAGAATTTTCCAATGGATTTACTTAGTAATTTATTTGTTTCTCTCTTCTTTCTATTATCGCATCAGATACAATTCCTTAGCAAATTTCACCTAATTGAGGAGAAAATTAAGTTCATATAGGTATGTGTCACTTCTTATTAGTTTCCTTGATGAGATTTCTCGCTGCGAAAGTTGTTTGAAAATAATAAATCTCACTTAAGAAGAATTTATCTAATCAAATATCACTAAGGGAAAATACACAAAGAAGTTCTCAATAAAAGAGAATTTTATTGCTACTCAAAACATCACACAACTTTGCTACACACACCACACTACTCTTAAATCTTTGCTTCTTTATTTCCTTACATTTCCACTTGATTACAATCAAGTTCTTATTCATATTCATTCCATCAATATGTGGGAACCTATATATA
The DNA here is from genome assembly GCA_014362285.1 of Fagus crenata. NCBI lineage: Eukaryota > Viridiplantae > Streptophyta > Magnoliopsida > Fagales > Fagaceae > Fagus > Fagus crenata. The sequence continues at coordinate 5,486 of BKZX01018513.1, forward strand.
GAATACATAAGACGGATCAAGATCCTCTAGAGTTCTTAGGGTACTCTACCACATAGAGTTCTTTAAATCTTGACCATTCATTTTAAAATAAAAGGCTAGGATGATTATTATTCCACTAACATAACAATAAAATAATTATTATTTTATTTTGGTTTGGATGGGTTAACCTTGGAGTGTTTTAGTTTAGTTTGGAAATTATTATTTTATTGTTATGTTAGTGGAATAATGAAATGGCATCATCCTAGCCTTTTATTTTAAAATGAATGTTCAAGATTTAAAGAACTCTATGTGATAGAGTATCCTAAGAACTCTAGAGGATCTTGATCCACATAAGACAACTAAACTAAGATAGTAGACAACGCATTAAACACTTACCTAAAAGCAAAGAAAATAGAATACCTAAAATCCACAAAAGGAATTTATTGTCATCTTGAGTTCTATAGCCACATAAACACATGCAAAGTAACGAAAACATGTCATCGTCCAAAATGTATCAATGCATCGGTGCTGAACCTATACATGCTTCCCCTCAGCGCCAACTCCTTGCTAATGACACCAAGCTGCAATCAGAATTTAGAGAACTTTGTGACAGATTATCATTTGGTAAATATATCTACTATATGTTCTACTGTATTCATAAGAAGAAGATTGATATCATCTTTCAAAACCTTTTTCCAAATAAAATGATGATGCGCCTCAATATGCTTTGTTTGAGCATGAAACAACATAATTAGCATCGCAAAAACCAACTACCTTGCATAAGACTCCCTTTTCATAGAGTATCCCAAAATCAAATGCACCTTTTAACATATTGTAGGATGCTTCGAACTGCTTCCAAATGTGGCTTTCTAGGATTTTGCATAAACTGGCTTACAACTCCTATTGCATAAGCAAATATCTAGTCGTTTTAACATTAAGTCGATTAAATTACCGACCAATTTTCAATACATAGTTTCATCTTCAAGTAGCTCCCCCACATCTTTACTCAACTTATAGTTCACTTCTATAATCTATTGGTGTTGAGCGTGGTTTACAATTCTCCATTATGTAGCTTTCTAGGATTCTACATAAACCGGCTTATGACTCCTATTGCATAAGTAATGTCCGATCGTGTTAACGCTAAGTAGATTATAGGGTAAATTACACTGACACCCCCTTCTTTTAGGAAAACTAGACTCTTTATACCCTAGTTTGGGGAAATGACACTTCGCTCCCAAATTTGCAAAATAATTAACACTCAACTCCTTTTTCCCTAATTTTCTACTTAAACTTAAAATAATTGAAATATAATTTTTCTTTTTAACTTTGGTTAGTTAGGCATTGGTTAAAAAAATTAATAAAAAATAAAAAATAAAAAGGGGGCGGAGTGTTAATTATTTTCCAAATTTGGAAGCAGAGCGTCATTTCCCCAAACTAGGGTGTAGCGAGTCTACTTTCCCCAAAAGAAGAGGGTGTAAGTGTAATTTATCCTAGATTATACTACCAACCAATTTTTGATACATAGTTTCATCTTCAAGTAACTCCCTTACATCTTTACTCAACTTATTGTTCACTTCTATTGGTGTTGAGCTTGGTTTGCAATTTTCCATCTCAAACTTGCAAATTAAGAAAATCTGTTGCATATTTATGTTGATATAAGAAAACTCCCTTATCCCAATGGTCAATCTCTAAAAGAATTTCATAAATCCATGTGACTTCCTTCAAGTCATCTCCCATAATTATGAGATCATCAACATAAATAAGCACGATTGCAATATTGACATTGTTCTCCTTCGCAAATTGGCCTGAGTATGCTAGTGTCACAATGTAACTACCAAAGATAAGAAATTCTGCAATTTCTCCATACCATACTCGTGGTGCCTATTTCAATCCATAAACTGTCTTTCCTAACTTACAATCATACTATGGCTTATGTTTGTCTTCAAAACCATGTGGTTGCTGCATGTATATTTCTTTGTCAATCTCTTGGTGTATGAACACATTTTTGACATCCATTTGCCAAAGTCTCCAGTTTTTACTAACTGTAAAGGCGATTAAAACACGTCCAATAATGATTTTTGCAATGAGACTATAAGTCTCATAAAAAACAATCCTGTATATTTGACTAAATCCACGTGCCACTAAATGTGCCTTATACTGGTCTACACTTCTTTTAGGCCACCTTTTCACTTTGTAAACCCACTTGCATGTTACTAGTTGCACTCCCGTAGAACATGTGGCCAATTTCCATGTTTCATTCTTGATTAAGGCAGTGATCTCCTCACCCATAGCGATTTGTCACTCCTTAATTCATTGTGCCTCTTTAAAAGAACTTTGCTCTTCCACGTCGTTGGATTCTATAATGTTACAAATGACTTCAACAAAGTCACCATCCACATATTTAGGACTAGGTTTCTTTTTGCATGATGACATTTGGAGTTTTGAACCGTCTTCTTCCTCACATTCTTCAAGCTATGAAGGACGCATTTCTTCTACTATACACCTTTTTGGTGAATGAACACCGGTTCTCCAAATCAACACCCTTGCTTGACCTTGATTCATTTGGCCAGGCCTCTTGAGAATTACTTGATCTTATTTGAAATTGATCAACATTCCTCTACCTTGATTCTTTCTCGTTGAGATGATTTTGCATCTCATCTTCAAGCTCCAAAGAATCTGGTTCAACATTTTCATTTGCCATTCCTTAACTCCTTGAGCTAGCTTTTTCTAGTAATCTAATATTTTTTAGTTTATAATTGGGTTCACTTAATATTTTTTAAATTTAATATGTAAAGTTAATTTTTGTGTGGATTCAACTTATAAGGTTTTTTTTTTTTTTGGGTGGGGGTTGGGGGGGGGTATATAAAAGAACTGTTTTTTTAATTAAAAAAAGGATCTTTTATAATAATAAATAAATTAAAAAAAAAAAGAAGTCAAAATTGTACCGACTGGAACAGTCTAATTTTTACAATTATTCTCCAATCCTAAGTGGCCTATGTTTCCCAAGCTATCTTCATTCATGTAAAGCATGATTTTATTTTTGGGGCAAAACTTACATACAATACCTTATGTTAAGTTGGTCAAGTTTCCTCATTAAAATCCAGCCACGTGGCTACTTAACTAACTCAGCTAAACGGAGTTAAAACTTAACACGATACTTTCTTTTTCTTTTTTCTCTCTCTTGGATGCGTTAAAAACATGCTTCAGATGGGATTCCTCGAGCTCATCCACTAGGCCAACCTTTGAGGACCACCTCATCTGGCCATGGCGAGAAGTTAAAAAATGTCAACGGAGAGGTAAAGGAAGAGACAAACCCACCAGCCCACCCATCGCGTACCCGACAGACCATCCAATGTTTCCCTTACCGGAGATTGAGGAGAGGAAACCTATAATTTTTCCATGGTTTCTCTAGTTAATGACGTGGCTTCGACGAGTTTATCAGATAAATTTGATGGGATTGTTGTAGAAGTTAATGTGGAGTACTTGGGCTTATTCAATTCTCATTTGTGGTGTGATGCGATCCTCAACAGACACGCTTTTGAGACCCAGCAAACATTATTGGAATACTTGCCCAAGAAAGCTAAAATCAGAATTTTGATAGAACACCCCAACCCAATGTTTATAAATGAAACGCGAATCGAAGGTATAAGATAACAAGTCCCGACCCAATGATTATAAATGAATCATGAACCGAAGGTATAAAATTTGAACGCCACAAGAAAGAATCTTTGATAAGTTCACAAGTTCTCTAAAGAACCAATAAAAGAAACAAACCTCACATTTTTCTTTTTATTCTTATTCAATAATGCTTTATTACAATGAGTGTAGGCTATTTATAACATTTTTCCAACCCTAGACGCCCATACAATAAAAGGAAACTAACTTGGTTCTAAAAAGGACTAAAATTAAGGGCCTAAATTTAGCACTAATTGTGTCTGAAATTAGCAACCAATAATAGACTAAAATAGGCAAGGAAATCACGCATAAGGAAAGTCTGAAATGGCAAGTCAATCAGCCAATCTTAATTGGGATGGAACTGGAAAGTAAATCAGCTAATTAAATAGGTAAGTCAATCAGCCAATTAATTGGTCTGATTTTAGAAAGTAATCAGCCACTTTCTCCTTCTAATTCCACGCCCATAATCAGCCATTAATCCACGCCATTTCTGAGGAAATTATGCCCAATTAAGCAAGATCAGCCCCATCAGTAGCTTGGATTAAATTTATTATGCCTTCATCTTCTTTTAGGCCAAACTTGGAATGCCCCGTTTTACAATCAGCCCAAATCTCTTGAATCAGCCCATTAAGTGCTTCTTTGATCTTCTTAGATCTTGCTCTAGTAATAGGCCCAACTGTAACATGCAATGGATTCTTTAATGGTGCTTATTGATTCTCATCATTCCCCATTTCTTTAAAAGAATTCGACCTCGAATCGTCACCTACATAAAAAAGAGAAAGATCAAAATCATTAAATGTAGCACTAATGTTATACTCACCTGGAAGATCCAGCTTGTATGCATTATCATTGATTCTCTCA
>BKZX01018513.1:15000-20764 GCA_014362285.1 Fagus crenata
ATCCTCAACAGACACGCTTTTGAGACCCAACAAACAATATTGGAATACTTGTCCAAGAAAACTAAAATTAGAATTTTGATAGAACACCCCAACCCAATATTTATAAATGAAACGCAAATCGAAGGTATAAAATACAATCCCCGACCCAATGATTATAAATGTATCATGAACCAAAAGTATAAAATTTGAACGCTACAAGGAAGAATCCTTGATAAGTTCACAAGTTCTCTGAAGAACCAATAGAAGAAACAAACCTCACGTTGTTCTTTTTATTCTTATTCAATAATGGTTTATTACAATGAGTGCAGACTATTTATAACCTTTTTTGGACTCTACACGCCCATACAATAAAAGGAAACTAACTTGGTTCTAAAAAGGACTAAAATTAAGGGCCTAAAATTAGCACTAATTGTGTTTGAAATTAGTAGCCAATAATAGACTGAAATACGCAACGAAATCACACATAAGGAAAGTCTAAAATGGGTAAGTCAATCAGCCAATTTTAATTGGTATGGAACTGGAAAGTAAATTAGCAAATTAAATAGGCAAGTCAATCAGCCAATTAATTGGTCTGATTTTAGAAAGTAATCAACCACTTTCTCCTTCTAATTCCACGCCCATAATTAGCCATTAATCCATGCCATTTCTGAGGAAATTACGCCCAATTAAGCAAGATTAGCCCCATTAGTAGCTTGGATTAAATTTATTACGCCTTCATCTTCCTTTGGGCCAAGCTTGGAATGCCCTGTTTTAGAATCAGCTCAAATCTCTTAAATCAGCCCATTAAGTGCTTCTTTGATCTTCTTGGATCTTGCTCTAGTAATAGGCCCAACTGAAACATGCAATGGATTCTTTAATGGTGCTTGTTGATTCTCATCATGGTGTCTTTGGAGTTTGAATATGTGGTAAAAAATTCATTTTTTTTTTTCTTTTTATCTATTATTTTTTTGGGTTGATTTCTCTTTGGTTGTTAGAGATCTAGATTTGTGAAAAAAATTGTGGCTAAACAATAGTTATATTTTATGCTATTAATTTCCATTTGCTCTAATTGTAAAACATTTAAATACCAACAACTTCATCGCAAGGATCGGTAATGGGACAAATTTCTAAACTAAATGCAGAGATAGAAAGCAGAAAACAAAATAGAGCAACTTACACTATTTAATACAGATTCTAGAGAACTAAGTAAAGAGTGGTGGGCCTTAGTTGGGTCAAAGCAAAGATAAATCCTCTGTTCTCTGTCCCCCTTCCCTCCCGTGAACACATTTTTCTGTAAAATGTGAGCTGTCATGTCTTGTTCTCTAAGATCTTAATCTCCAGTAAGGGCTCTCACCTATAATTTGTTTTCCTCCTCGTTGACCTTTTTTTAACTTCTCACTATGGCCAGCAACGGCCTGGTGGGGGAGCTCAAGGAGTCCCACATGAAGCATGTTGTTAACGCATCCAAGAGAGAGAAAAAAGAATAAGAAAATATCGTGTTAATTTTTAACGCCACTTAGCTGAGTTAGTTAAGTAGCCACGTGGCTGGATTTTAGGCTCAGTTTGTTTCGACGTAAAATATTCTCCACCGTAAAATGTTTGCAAATACAAATGATTTCAGGGAAAATAATTGTTTTTCCTGTGTTTGATTGTATTTTGGAAAATAGTCTGAAAAATATTTTACAGTGTTTGGAGCAACGTAAAATAAAAAAAAATAAAAAAAATTCAGAAACCCATTGCAAAGTGCAAACCCACCACCGCAATCCACCGATAATCAACCGCAAACCACCATCCCAGCAAACCCAGCAAACCCGCAAACCCACCATCACAGCACGTCCGAGCTCGAGTCCCACCGCGCCACCCTCAATCATGAGCTCATCATCAACTGCCTCGTCGGGTCTAGATCTGGGGTGGCTTCGATCGCAGAGCGCTCCAATCCGAGGTCGAGTCCCACCGCGCCGCCCTCAACCACAAGCCCCACCGCGCCGCCCTCAACCACGAGCTCACTGACCCATCACCAGCAACCCATCACCAGATCTAGTTAAAAAAAAAAAAAACCCAGATCTGCTTGTGCTTCAATGGGTTTTTTGTGCAAGAGATCTAGTGGGGTTGTTTGTTGTGCGAGATCGGTACCGGCTCGGGGGTGCGAGGAAAGGCCGGCTCGAGGGCGCGAGAGAGAGACCAGCTCAAGGTGGGGGGGTTATGCAAGGAGGGGGTGGCTAGGGTGGCTCGGGGTGGCTGGGCAGAGAGTAGAGGCAGAGAGTAGAGGTAGAGAAAGAGAAAAGAGAAAGGGAGCTTAGCAAGCAGCACGCGTGTTTTTGGAAGGAAAATGGTTTACGGAAAATTTTTCCGTAAACCGTTTTCCTAAATTTTGTTAAGAATTTTCCGGTCAAAAAACAAATATTTTCCGTTAACTTGATTTTACAGCAAAACAAACACCTGCAAATGATGAAACATTTTACGGAAAATATTTTACGCCGAAACAAACGGAGCCTTAAAGAGAGAACCTGACCAACTTAACATAAGCTACAGTCCGTAAGTTCTGTCCTTATTTTTGCAATGTGCTCACAAAGGAGTCTACACGTCTTGAGGATATTGCATACCTAACTTTCCCTTTGTGGGCCGGGGTTGGATGGTTTTTCCTTTAATAAATGTTGAATTTATTATAGTAGGTTCTTCCCCCCTGTTCGCAAAAATGTATCCTGATATCAAGAGTAAAATTTTTAGTGGCGTGGAAGTTTCAGTTAGCTTATGATTCCAGTTTTTTGTGGATGATTAAGTGAGACTACATAAATTAGGTGATGTTTAGATCCTCTATTCAAAACAGATATTTCAGATTTCTATACACATAATGTATTCTCAAATAATATTTTCCAAATGAATTAGCCAAAGTTGAAGACACCTATCTTTTTTATTTTACATACTCACTTTTAAATACACTTCACATCCAATTCTATATATTTCCTCCCTATTTTATTTAAATAATATTTTCTTACTATTATTTTAACCATTCTTATCATATCAATTACTGATGTCGTTGTCACCCTCAAACTTCACGAACCCACTAGCCTAGACTTCCGCCACTGCAAGCCAAACTTCACTCACCACAACAATAAAAGCTTTGCCATCCCCATCCCTTGACTGTAGCCAAATCAAACTACCAGTCTACAAGCAAGTCCCCAAAACCTCCAAATCACCACACCTAAACTTCAGCCTCAAACCAACAAATAGTCATCACTCACAATTTGTCCCAGCAAAATATAAACTGATTTAGGAGAAAAGAAAATTCTTCAAAAAAAAAAAGAAAAAAGCATTACATCAAACCCATATTGCCATACACGGCCAATAAAACACACAAAATCACCGCTTTAGGATATGTTCCTCCATCTTTGTCCCACTATATACATTACCATGCTTAACAGTAAAAATTATTTGGTTTAACTCTCCATGATCCATTAGATTCTTTGAAATGTATTTTAATTTAATAACTAGCTAGATTTCTGATATAATCAAAAAAAAAAACTGATGCTTAATCCAAAGGAAAAAGAAAGGAACTTAATATTATTCGTCGCAATTTGTTGTGACATAATAGGCAGGACAAGTCGCATGTAATTGATATCATGCTATTAATTAGACAAATCAATAAAAAAAAAATTAAAAAAAAATAATAATACACGGATAATTTAATGTCTTGGGAATTTACAGTTGATAAATCAACCAAAAGCAGCTCTTAGGAACCCCCATCCCCTCTTTTGTAAAAATTAACTTTGATTCTGTCATTAGAGAAGAAAAAGAATGCTTAGCAGCAATTGGAAGAAACCATAAAGGAGAAGACATTTTTTCTTGGATAGAGCTAACAGAAGATCAATATGCTCTGATAGTGAAGCCAAATAAGATTACTTAGAGGCAACGAAATCATTTGAAAAGGGTTTTAAGTTTGTGCTCTGTGAAGGAGACGCGTGGAATGTGATCTTACCAGTTCAAAGACCTTCAAATTTTCCACATTATGCTATTGATAACACCACTGGTTCAAGAGATTTTAGGGCCTAAGGCGACAATTTAAATGAGAGTTTTTCTAACATTGTGTTTTAAAAAAAAATCAATCAATCAATCTATTAAATGTTATTAACTTTCTATATAGTATTTATTTATTTTTTTTAATTAATTTCTGAGATGTAAAATCAGTAATTAAATTATTGTATTCAAGTTTAACAAACGTCTTTTTTTCAATTGATACTATGGCTAAACCACTTAATTTTTCTTATGATATAGTCAATCTTAGGTAGAATTTTATAAATTTAAATTTGTAAAAGCTTTTTTCTATCAATGCAACTATAACTGGTGTTACCCAAATATCAACCTAAGAGGGGGGAATGATTTAGGTTGAGGTAAACTTTTTCCTTTAAATGCGGAATTAAAAACTATTTTCAATTAGCAAATATTGATTAAACAAATTTAAGAACACAATTCAATTGCAATTTTTTTGAATTTCAATCAATCTAGCCATTATATTTGACTTTGTCAATATTTTGAAAACTTTTCTGTTTCAGAAATTTTAGCCGTAATTGATTTCTTCCCATTCTCATGGCTGTCTTGCATTTCTTTTGAATTTCAATCAATCTAGCCGTTATATTTTACTTTGTCAATATTTTGAAAACTTTTCTGGTTCAGAAATTTTAGCCGTAATTGATTTTTTCCCATTCTCATGGCTGTCTTGCATTTCTTTTGAATTTTTCAATCAACCTAGCTGTTATATTTGACTTTGTCAATATTTTGAAAGCTTTTCTGTTTCAAAAATTTTAGCCGTAATTGATTTCTTCCCGTTCTCATGGTTGTCTTGCATTTCTTTTGAATTTCAATCAATCTAGCCATTATATTTGACTTTATAAAACCTAACTCTTACTTCTCATATGTCTTGGAACATGATTCTTGAGCTTGATTTCTTTGTCTTGAGTCTTGATGATTTTGATCTTCAGTGAATTTGGAACTTGTCGACTTTGCATTTGCTTGATATTTGAATTGGCCATGTTGGTCTAATTAAATCAATAGTCAACATTATACTTTAAACATAAATCATTAGTTCATATGAAAATATCATTTATGAATAACTTAAAATCATGGTTATCATCAAAATTACATGGATGTCCTTAGATTAATTAGCCAATTAATAGGTATTGAAACCTTGAGGTTAACAATTGGTATTATTATTATTAAAATTCTTTTTGGAGATAGAGAGCTTGTTCTATTTTTTTATTTTATTTTTTTTCTAAAATTTATATAGTTCTTCAGGTACAATACATTAAATCTTCCAATTAAAATCAAACACAAACAATGTTTTCTTTTCCTGAAAATTAAATGAGTACAACTATTTGATTGAATTTAATTGGAGTACCGCCAAGAGTCTTATAACTCAATTGATATATTCTGGTATTTCAAATAGAGACATCTAAGGTTCAAATTTCATATCCCCAACTACTGAATTATTAAAAATAAAAAAAAATAAAAAAATAAAAAGAATTGAGGAACCTAAATTACTACACGCATATGAAAGAATCTGAACTCTCTGAAATAAAGAGTCACATAGAGTGGACAATCTATTAAGATAGATTTTTATCTATTGGGCCATTGGCTAAATTTTGGGTCTAATTATTGCTACTATAAGATTATTAATAACCTAGATTTTTCTTCTATTGGTATCTTTTTTTTTTTTTTAATCAGTTTACAATTAAGGATATTTGTTTTTTTTAATAAGAAAAAAATATTTTATTGAGTAATATTTGGGGAC
>BKZX01018568.1:0-19261 GCA_014362285.1 Fagus crenata
AGATCAATATGTTTCTCATTGAGTGAGATTTCACTTCATGTTTTTTTTCTAATAATGCAGGTCATCTTGTAAACTGTGCAATCCTTGAGGACTATCTCAACGACAGAATTTCAAGTTTGAAACAATTCAACAGTAAAGGAAATACAGATCAAGAGTCTAATATACCATCCTTGGCAGCCCTTTCAAGTGCCATGCGGTTGATTAAAGGACTTGAGTGATAACTTTGATAGTGGTCTAAAATCTAAATCTTGTTGGATTAAAATCTTGTTCTTATATAAACATTGCCTCCTGAACTTATTAACCATTCAAATAATAGGTATGGATTCAAGAATAACCATGGTGAATGGATCAGTACTATCAAACCTGATTTGGTACCTGTGATGTCTGTCACTCTGTGAAGACTGAATTACATGCTGCTCTTATTACTTTTCTTGGTGTACTCTTTATCTTCCTCTCTTGTAATGTTCTACAAACTTTTAGCTTGCTGTTGATTGTATCAGCATCTAGATTATGCCAGGTTCTTTATCAGAGTGACATAGCAATCTTACTTTTTCCTTGCTTGTTTATGTTAAGACCTGTTGAAAACCTTGTAATTAGCTTTTGCATATCTACAGGTGAGCATACCACCAGGATTGTATGATAATCTTCATGTCTCAATTTCCTTGTTGGTGAAACAGGTTCAGATGGGTTCCTGCTCAATCTTGTTGAGACTCAAAGAAGAGGTGTTGGCCTTGATGAGAAAATGGGTTACTGAATTCTGTCTCTTCCTAATATTTTATTGTACATCCTATATCCCACACAAAGATATAAAATTGGAAAGAAATTTCCATTTTCTCTTTCTTGCAATTCTGTGCCACATAGGCTCTTTCTTCTTGAAACATTAGATTCTCCAAGTGGGAAATATAACTAATAAGTAATAACTACTTGATTATCATTTTCTTGCATGAATAATGCAGAGCCATTTTTTACTTGAATAGTTGAATGCATTAACTTCAAAGGCCTGGACTTTTTTCTAGCTCTACCTATAATTTGAGATTATAGAGCATGTTGTACATGGATATCAGAGATCCTTTTATGGTAATAGATGCAGTTGTTGATTAAATATTTAGAACAACAATTTATCCCAATTTATAATTTTATATTGGGGATTATATTGTATAAAGATGGTAGCCATTGAAAAAGATGGCTAGGATGATGATAACTTGGTATATTGTTGATGTATCTAAAAACACCAATTCATGTTTATGTAGAACATATAGCAATCACATTTTTGTATAGGAAGAGAACCTGCAAGATCAGTTATGCTAATAGGTTATCAAGAAGAAAGAAAGACAAGTGAAATTTTACAAGAATCCTCCTTATAGTCCTAAGTAGTCTAGATAACGGATATGCTCAGAATGCAAGAAGTATCCTTTTGGTTTAAATAAATGAACATTCTTTTTTCAAAAGCATATTTTTATTAAAATAACTATTTTTTTTTTTTTTATATTTTATTTTTTTTTTTTTTTTTTCTTTTTTTTACAATAGTAGGTTCAAGAATACAAAGCAGAAATAAAATAAGCATAATTAATTTGACTCAAATCTACACACTCACCCCTCAAACATGATATCCACATGTCTCACCCCTCAAACATACTCCTCATCAGAAATCCCTCAACCTAGAAGCCACCTTCATACACATACAGCCCATACCTGTTGCAAGTGAAGGATCATTTGGATCTAAACCCTGAATAAGTCTAGCAGCCTCATCACCCAATGACTGCGCAACAAGCTAAAATATTGTTTCCGTTTCAAAAGTTTACATGAATTTTGTTTTTCTTCTTTAAACTTTAAAAGGTTTATTTTTCATCTTTAAATTATTGGAAAAAATATATTTTATCACCCTAAACTATCACCCCTTTTCAATGTCCCTCCCAAACTTTTGCAATGCACGAATTACCCCCCAATTTTACTCAATTGTCCGCCTGTTACCCCGTCAGTCCAAATTGCTGTTAATTTGGGCTCCGTTTGTTTCGACGTAAAACATTTTACGTAAAATATTTTCATCATTTTCGGACGTTTGTTTCGCTGTAAAATTTGGTCAACGGAAAACGTTTGTTTTTTTTACCGTAAAATCCTTCAGTGAATTTGGGAAAACGGTTTACGGAAAAAATTTCCGTAAACCATTTTCCAAAACTCATTCGCACAAACCCACCCCCGACTCCCTCTCTCATCTCTGTCGCACAAACCCACCCCCCAAATTCTCTCTCGCACAAACCCACTCCCTTCTCTCAACTTTCTCGCACTGGAGCTTCGCCGATCTGGTCACTGGGCTTCACGCCGCACCAGAACCGAAACCGACGAGGCCGTTGAGCGACGCGGTGGGACTTGAGCTGATTACAGATCTGGGTTTTCTCTTCTGGTGGTTACGGGTTGTGCGGTGGGTTTCGGGGTGGTTGTTGGGGTGGGTTTCGGGGTGGGTTTTGAGGTGGGTGGGTGTTGGGTTGCGGGGTGGGTTTCGGGGTGGGGGTGGGGTGGGCTTCGGGGTGGGGGTGAGGTTGCGGGGTGGGTGTTGGGGTGGGTTTCGGGGTGGGGGTGGGGTTCCAGGGTGGGTTTCGGGGTGGGTGTTGGGTTGCGGGGTGGGTGTGGGGTGGGTTTCGATGGGTTGCGGGGTGGGTTTCGGGTGGCTGGCTGGCAGTGGGGTTATTTCCGGTGGTTTTGGGTGTGGTTATTTTTTTTTTATTTGTTTTACGTTGCTCTAAACACACAACGTAGAATATTTTCTGGAGCATTTTCCTAAATGCAAACAAACACTGGAAAAATAAATATTTTCTTGTAAATCATTTGTATTTGCAAACATTTTACGGTGGAGAATATTTTACGTCGAAACAAACAGAGCCCTTGGATGAAAATGTTACTCACGTGCCTTGCATGTGACCAATGGGCCCACCCACATAAATGTTGGCCACTTAAAAAAACGGAATGGACTAAATTGCCCTCAACACTATCACTAAATTTACAAAAACTGCCATTATTAAAGAAAATCCCTCTTTTATCTCATAATTTCTGAGGGCGCTCTCTCTCCCACTCGACTGTAGACTTTTCTCTCTCTGGGGTTCTCTGTCTCCATTTTTATACAGTTCGCGTTCAATCCCTCCCACAAACGTCGACGTTTCGGTTCTTGGAGTCTATGTTTTATCCCATCTGTGACATGGCCTTGCTAGGCACTAAGAGAGAAGGGGAAAGAAACAAGGGTCCAACACTGTGATCCAACAAAGTTTAGGGAAAATCAAAAAAGGGTAATCCGAGGTGAGATTCTGATACTTCTGTGAATGTTGTTACACGGTTTTGGTTTTTCAAGATCTGAAAGAAACGTGGTCGGATATGGCAACCCAAAAAAAAAAAAAAAGGAAAAAAAAAATATTTTCGTTCAGATACGGGATTGCGAGGACTTTTTTTGTTTGGATTTAGTTTTGAAATTTGATTTTGGTGATTAGTTAGATTTGGGTTAGCAAATGAGCAATGGTGGTATGGATGAGGTCTATGGCGGCACGTGGTTGGGTTTCTGAGTGTGTCCATGGCGGCGTGTGACTGGGTTTCTGAGTGAGTCCATGGGTGAGCAGTGGTGTGAGGACCATGCTGAGTGGGTCATGGGTTTCAACTCAGTACCGTGATGGATGGAGGTTTTTTTTGGGTGAGTTTTTGGAATTTTTTTGTTCTTGTTGGGTTCTATTTAATTGTTGCAATTTTTCCAGTTTCTGAGTTTATGTTTTTGTTGGGTTAATGTTGTTTATGAGTTTTCATGGGGTTTTGGGGGTGGAAATCGGAAGGTGTGGAGTTTTTATGGGAATTGGTTATGTAATGCTCTGTTTTTATGAGAGTTTGCGATTGACTCGGTGTTTGGGTTGTGACCGTGTTGAGCTGACAGTGCCTGGTAGTGGAGGTGAAGAAGGTGTGAAAGAAGAAGAAGCAGATGATAATGATGGAGGTTGTAAGATTAGTGGGTTTGAAAGAGATGGGTGAGTGAGGAAAGCAAAGGTGAATAGAGATGATCATGGTGAGGAAGGTTTGTGTGTGGTGTGAGGGTAGGGGTGAGGGCATTTTTGGAATTTGAAAAATAATTGTGGTAGTTTGCTGGTTTGTGTCACGTGTGACACATGTGAGTAACATTTCAGTCTAAATTAACATCAATTTGGAGGTAAATCGTGCATCATACAAGTTTGAGAGGATATTAAAAAAGAAGTGATACTTAAGGGCGGTAAAGTGTAATTTTCTCTAAACTATTTATAGAAAGTCTTTCAATAGTTTAGAGGTAAAAATAGGTACAAAAAAAAATTTCATAGTTTTGGGATGAAAAAGATCTTTTTAAAAGTTAAGGACAAAAGAGTAACACTTTCAATAATTAAGAACGGAAAATGAAAATTTTACAGTTTGGGAACGAAAATGAAATTCATGTAGTCTTTAGGGACGAGAACAATATTTTATTATATATATAGAGAAAGTATAAGGAAATTAAAAAGAAAGAAGAAAAAAAATTGCTAACTTTTGTTCCATTGTACTTTTCTCTCCATGTCACCTATTTTGGGTACATTAGTGGGGAGGGGAGGGGGAAAAAAGAATATAACATTAGTGAAGCATAAAGTGGAGTACTCACAAAAAAATTAAAAAATCAAACACACGGAGTATGTATATAGTGGAGTTTAAAGTGAAACACTCTTAGTGGGACTAAGAAATTTATTTGTTCATTTTGGAGAGAGGATTTTGTCGACATGGTTCGGGACTAATGCATGTATGTATTTGAGATTTATCTTGGTCTCACTAAGTGGGTTAGGCCATCTCCAACAATACTCTAAATTTATCTCTATCTTTATCTCTAAATTACACTTTTTAACAACTCTATTTTTTTTACTCTAGCAGTACTCTTTATTTTACTCTCTATTCTATTAAAAACTACTTTTTTATTATTACTTCCCACCAAAAATAACCAACTCCCACCCAAATCAATTTCTCACAGCAACCAAACAAACAACAACCAACAAAACAAACAGCAACCAACCAAAAAACAGATTAATTATTTCAAATTAATTTCAGCAACCAAAATTTTCTCAACCAACAAACAGCACGGCTCCACCACCTCCAGGCCGAGCTCCACTTCCGGTGACCCTTTCTTTTTTTTTCATGCGTATGCTTGAATCGGAACCACAAACTGTTCACTCCGCAAAATCTTCAGCAACAAACACTGAGCTCAACAATTCAGCAAAGCTCAGTAAAAGACAAAACTCCACGATCCAGAAACTTCACAGATTGCGAAACGAAGCTTCGAGACCCTAGCTCGAGGAACTGGAATTTCAACAATCGCATATTTTAGCTCAAACTAAGCAAATTTCACACATTCATAACTCATAAATCAGATCTAAAATCTTTCACAAAATCAAAAACATACATTATTCAAGCTCAAAATCTTAACCAAATTTCATACATTTTTTCACGCATGTGAGATTGAATCAATCAATTCCTCAGCTGCAAACGCTGAGCTCAAAAAAAAAACTGAGTAAAGCTCGCTCAAAGGCTCAAAGCTCTCACTTCGAGATGATTTTAGAGAGAGAGAAACCCTAATTTCTGAGAGAGAGAGAGCGTTATGAAAAGCACGAGTTGGGATCGGGGACGGCAAGTCCGTTGGGATCAGGGACGGCAAGCCCAGGTCGTGGCGTGGGTCTCTCTCGTCCAGGCCGAGATCGGCACGGGTGACCTCCAGACCGTTGAGATCGGGGACGGCAAGCCCAGGCCATGGCGTGGGTCTCTCTCATCCAGGCCGAGATCGGCACGGGTGACCTCCAGACCATTGGGATCGGGGACGGCAAGCCCAGGCCGTGGCGTGGGTCTCTCTCGTCCAGGCCGAGATCGTGGGGTGGGTCTCTCTCGTCCAGGCCGAATCAACCACCACCACCGAATCGCCGGCAAGCCCAAGCCACCACCGTGCTTCAACAGAAAACCCAAAAGGCCGAAAGAGCAAAGAGAGAAGAGAGAGCAGAGAGAAGAGAGAGCAAATGAGAAGAAGAGAGAGAAATTTTCGGAAGAAATGAGAGGAGAGAGAAAAAATCCGGAAGAAATATTAGTTGATATGGTGGGGTCAGAGCTGAAAAAAATTAGTTTTTTAATTTTTACAAAGTGTACAGTAACCTTTCAAAAATGAAAGGTTATTGTTCACTTTGTAAAAAAATTTGAAGACGAAGAGCGCTTTTGGAGGACTGCTGAAGCTGAGTTTTTGGTTTTATACTCTATAAATAGAGATACAGAGTAGTTTTAAACTACTCCTGGAGATGCTCTTAGGAGCTTTCTTGTCATTAAAAAAAAAAAAATTAATGTTTTGAATTATTTTCTTTCCTCTGATCCTTTGAATGTAAAATATGAGGTGTCCTGCCTGAATCCAATTATATGAGCCAAACACATGACAACGGTTACACACTCATAAAATTTCCCCTTACAAGTGTGCAAGGCCTCAATAAATAAAATACTATTCTCCTAAAAATAGCTCTCCAAAAATAATTTAAAATTTGAAACCTCCAACAACATCAAATACAACAAAAATAAAACTCATACTTATGTCATTCAAACTATTGGCTCTTTTCACTAAACCTTTCACATGCTTGATCCAAGTTTGAAAAATGTAAACATTTTCTAGATAAAAACAAATTTAATAAACATTTTTTATAATTTTTTGTTTTGTTAGATATTTTTGTTAAAAACATCAAGATGTGTCAGTTGAACTACAAAGCTCTTATCACGATATCTTAATTTAGTGGGTCAAACTTTTCAAAATAAAATCCTAATCTATTATAAAACTAACTAACTAAATAAAATCCTAATCCCTATTTGGATTCCAGATAAATCCTTAATCCATACATTAATATTTTATAAATAAAATCCTAATCCCTAGTTGGTAAAGGTTAAGTTGGTTACTCTGTTTTAAAACGTGTGGATGAGCAAAATCAGAGAAAGAGAGCTCAGTACTAATGGACATGGCAAGAGAATCAGACAATGGAGCTTTCCTGGACAAGTTTCTTCTACAACCAACCCCTTCAACCCATCTGCTTCCTTTGAATGCACTGACTTTTGCTGTTAAAGACATGTAAGTCCTAATAACACTCTCTTTCACTTCTTTATTCATTCTTCGTTATACTATCTATGAGTGTCACTCTTCTTCTCCTCCATGATAGGTACTTGAAAAATTCATCAATTTAACAATTGGGTATTGTCTATCTTTTCTTTTGAAGTGTGTTGAGTGCGTGCAAAATCATGTGCAGTAAAATGAATTTAACTATTGGGTTTTGAGCCATGCTGTTTTGAAGTTTAAAGTATGCGTTTTTATGTTTGTATTTGTGTTTGTGTCTATATTCTTCAAGTGTGTGTGCAGCTTATGCATCAATTTCAGTTATTATTGAGAAGATTTTGTGTGTTTGTGTTAGTGAGCCAATTGATATCAGTTTCAGCTATTGGGTTTTATCTATATTCTTTTGAAGTGTGTGTGGATATCAATATCAGCAATTGGGTTTTCTCATGTGTTGTTTTGCAGAGTTTGTTGGTGTATGTATTAGATTTTTGTTTAAGGTTTTTTTATTTGGAAACAGATTTGATGTGGAAGGATATGTGACTGGGTTTGGAAGTCCTGACTGGGCAAGGACTCATCCCGCTGCCACATCGACAGCCCCAGCCGTTTTGGCTGTCTTAAGGGGAGGTGCTACATGTGTTGGTAAAACTGTCCTGGATGAAATGGCTTACAGGTTGGTTTTACATTTTGTTTTTTGGGTAAAAGAACATTATGTTGATTTCTAATAGTAATCAGAAATGATTTTTTGTTTCCTGCATATGTCTAAAATAAGCAAACTAACATAAGTTTGGGAAATGATGACAATTCAATTCATGATTATAACCTATTTCTCTATGTATGACGTATCTCTAGTCTAGACAATTGTTTTCACGCGGTAAATGACATGGAATATGATATTGAACAAATACATATCTGTGCGGTTTCTAATTGCTTCCTAAAATAGTTGAGGCCTCTCACTTAGTTATTCATCTTGGAAAAAAAAAAGTTCCTTGAATATTCACTTCATAGTTGTGGACATATGATTGAAGGACCACATTTTTGGCAGTATAAATGGAGAAAACAAACATTATGGCACACCTAGAAATCCATGTGTGCCTAATCAGGTACCTGGAGGATCTTCCAGTGGATCTGCTGTTGCAGTAGGCACAAAGCTTGTTGATTTCGCCTTAGGTGACTTTCTTTCGTGGACAGTTTGTATGTTTCTTGGCTTGTCCTCAATAAATTGAACCAAAAGGTTCTTCTCTTTATCATAGGCACTGACACAGGAGGAAGTGTAAGAGTACCTGCATCATATTGTGGAATTCTTGGCTTTCGGCCTTCACATGATGCCATTTCTACAGCTGGAGTTATTCCTATGGCGCAGAGTTTTGATTCCTTGGGTAAGGAACCAACTATTTGATGGCTTGATTTGAAATGTCTAATTTAATATCAAGATATATCTAAAATAAATTCAACTCTGCACCTGAAAGTATGGCAAAATGGTGATGATATCATTGAGATTGTCACACTAGTTTGGAAAATGATGTAACCAGAAACTTATGTTGTTTGCATTTTCCCTCAAGGTATCATGAACAAAATTTCTTTTTTTAAATTCTTGTGAATATCCATGTGCCTGCTTTAGAATATGTCTCATTTGTATTAACTTAATGAAAGTAATCAGAAGCCCCATGGATGAGGCCGATTAACAATCAGGTGTTCTAACAATACTCTTGTAATTTGCTCCTGGATTATTTCCTGCCCAGGGCAAAAGGAAATTAGCAAATCAAGGCAAGCAGCTGAATAATCCATGTCATCATTAAAAATTTAAAACAATGACTTAAATCATCATATGCTAAAACCAGTTGAAGGATAGTTTACAGCAGAAATCTTGAAACTGAGTATTTTACAGACTATTTTCTTTTATATAAGAAAATCCCAGGATCTAACAATAGAATAACCTCACAATGATAACCTAAAAATAAAAATTTTACTTATAAAAAAAACCTATAAAAAAAATTTTAATGATCAAATTTTTTACAAATGTCGTCAACTAGTATACATGTTACAGATCTGATACCAGTAGTAGTAACAATACTATCTGAGACTCAAATACCACAGGGAAGAAAGAAAAAAAAAATATTCGTATTGCATCCAGAACCAGCTGAATGCAGAGACTGCCATTGTCAAAATCATATCATCGACTATTCTTCACATAATAGACTTGTGAATTGCTGCTATTCGTTTAATAGTGTTATTAGTAATTCCTTATTCATTATGATCCTTTTAATGGCATAGAACTTTTTTTCACGCCAATTTCTCATCCAGGATGGTTTGCTAGGGATCCTTTGATTTTGAACAGAGTTGGACGAGTACTGTTGCAAGTACCGGATGTGGATCCTGTCAAACCCTCTCAGATAATTATTGCTGAAGATTGTTTCCAGCTTTCAACCATTCCAAGTGATTTGAGTTTCTGAACCTCTTTTTAAATCAGTGAACAAGTTATTTGGGGGTTAGTGTATTGACCATATAAATTTGTTATTTGTATAGTTCTATACGTGGGAGGAGTTTATACATCATAGAAGTTTTAGATAACTCAATTTTATTTCCTTAGAATTTTAAGGACAAAAAATCCCGACCCGACAAAATCCCCTTCCACAAGCCACACCCATGGGTCCCCTTAGGCTTTTGCAAAGTCCAACCTCCCCCCTCTATCCCATATTTTGCAACAATAACACTTCTCCAGAGGTGATTCTCTTCTATACCAAACCGCCAAATCCATTTCCCCAAGAGAGCTCTATTAGTAACCGCCACCCTCCTAACTCCCAACCCACCATTAGCTAGCGGACGACACACTGTGTTCCACCCCACTAGGTGATGTTTAAAACCATCCCCCAAGCCACTCCACAAAGAGAGAAAGCTTAGCTCATGCATTCATATTTTGTTCTTTTTCTATTTCAAACACATTTGTGTTCACCCTTTTTTTTTTTTTTTCACTGAACGATGACACATCATGCTTTTCACAAATTATGCAGATGATCTTGTAAAGCATGCAATCCTTGGGGACTATGTCAAGGAAAAAGTTCCAAGTTTAAAACAATTCATGACTAAGGGAAACGGAGATCAAGAGTATAATATACCATCTTTGGCAGCCCTTTCAAGTGCCATGCGGGTGCTTCAAAGGTGCAGATTGTCACTAGAACAATTGATTCAAACAACTGTGATATTGGTGTGGATCCTACTAGATGAAAATACTGTTCTTTTATAAACATTGGCTTTTGAACTTATTAATCTTTCAAAGCATAGGTATGAATTCAAGAATAATCATGGTGAATGGGTCCGTACTGTCAAACCTGATTTGGGTCCTGGAATATCAGAACAGGTATGGGAATCCGTTAAGACAACAGATGAAAATGTGGATGTCTGTCACTTTGTGAAGACTGAACTACGTGCTGCTCTTAATGCTCTTCTTGGGGTACTCTCTCTTTCTCTCCCACTGAATGTTTCACAATCCTAGGATTGTGCTATATGGAGATCCCATAATCTCATGATTAGAGTCATTAAACAATTTAAAGTTTTTAAAATATAAGTTAGGAGCGTAGTATGTGATCATGAATGTGTCTACACTCTACACTTAGATATTTGTCATTTCTATCATATGTGCTTGTATGCACGCTGGTATGCCTCTGAATAGGACACACAATTATCTTCCACAAAAAGAAACACTAAAAAAAGATGCTATCTATGCATTAAAAATGAATTTCTACACTTAGATATCTGTCCTTTCTATCATATACACACATCTCAATCAAATTCTCTTTGATTCAAATTTTAGAATTGATGTGCTTGCAATTGTTCAGTTACTTTTTATAAAAAAAAAAAAAAGTGATTGCAATCGTTCAGTCTATTTAGCTTCAATTCATTTATGTTTTGGTGTTTTGATTCCGAGAAACTTGGCCAGCTTCAATTCAATTATTTGATAAACAAAATTTTATAAAGTTTAGTGTACCATATATAATGCACCATATTTGCATTTAGCTTCACTTTACTCTCACAAGCAAACTATAACTGCGAAAGAAATTGGCATCATCTCTAATAAATGATTTCAGCTTTTCCATTAGCTTGACTAACACTTCTGAATGATGATTATTCAGGATTTGGTGTCCTGGCAATTCCCACTGTTCCAGGGCCTCCACCAGAACTACAAAGTGATCCAACTCCATTGGAAGCTTTTCGTGCCAACGCTTTTAGCTTGCTGTCAATTGCTGGAGTATCTGGATTCTGCCAAGTTCTCTCTCTCTCCCTATCTCTCTTTGTGTGTGTGTGTGTGTGTTGTGAGACATGACAAACTTAGTTTTTCCTTACTTGTTTATCTTAAGACCTTTGAAAGACCACATAATTTTTTTTTTTTGGCATATCTACAAGTGAGCATACCACTAGGACTGTATGATAATCTTCCTGTGGCAATTTCCTTGTTGGCGAAACATGGTTCATGGTTTCCTGCTTAATCTTGTTGAGATTATTTATGACACTCTCCAAGAAGAGGTTGGCATTACTGAGAAAAGGGATTACTGAATTCTTTCTCTTCCTAATGTTTTATTATAAGTCTTATATCCCACTCAGAGATATAAAAATGGGAAAGGCCTGCTTGCACTTTTGTGCCACAGAGGTCATTTCTTCTTTAAACCTTTAATTCTCTAAGTGACTCTCAAATGTAACTAATAACTACTTGATCATCAATATATTGTGCTCTTTCCAACTCAATGGATTAACTTTGTAGGCCAAGACTTTCTCCGGTCATACCTTCAGTTTGAGATGATTAAGAAATATTTATGCATATATATTAGAGATTCCTTGGTGATAATAAATGCAATTTAAGGTTTGAAACAATTACTTATCCAACTTTATGATTTAATATTGTGGATTCGATAGTATAATTTGGACAATGATAGGAGCCATTGATAAGATGGCAAGCCTAGGATAATGACAACTTTGTATGCTGTTGATATATCAAAAAACAAACTCATGTTTTATCATATATAAGACACATTTTAGTACAGGAAGGGAATTAACCTGCAAGATCAGTTATGCTTCATTAGTTTTCCAAGAGTACGAACAAAAGTGGAATTAATATTAATCTCAATGTCATCCCAGCCTTAAAAAGTAGTAAGGTCTTAAATTGGACAAAATTATTCTTCTGGCCGTATCTTCTAATTTATTGCTTTCCTACTTTGAGCCCTCTCCTGAAGAAAATTATACTCTCTGTTCTACATTCTTTTGGCTTTTATCTTTTAATTTATTGCTTTCCTACTTTGAGTCCCGCCCTTTACTTTTCTTAAATTTGCAAGCAATCACGTCTCTGAAAGGGTTAGATATGTCTGGTAAAGTATTCTTTACTTGGCGTTTGGAGTTCTTGCCCAGCTTTAGGTTCTTGATTAATTACCAGACACTGAGCTATTAGCCTATTATGGCTACTTTTTTTTTTTTTTTCAATTTGCAAGACAAAGTCGATCTCTTTGCATGAAGGTGGGTTATCTATTGGTCTGAGTGTTCGTTACATGGCATTCCCAGTTCTTTCCTAGCTTTGTCTAATTACTTTGCCATCCGTCATGTATAGCTTTTACTTTTTGTTCAATTGGCGAGGCGGGCATGTCTCTTTTGAGTTGGCAGTTGGAGTTTCCTTTGCATTATCTTTGTTCATTACTTTCCTACATGAAAAGCTGAAAATTAATCTCACTTTTACTTTCTCTTTTAACTTGCTTGGCATATCTCTTATGTGCGAAGGAGAGATGTCTGGTGTATTCTTTACTTGACAGTTGAGGTTTTGAACCATTCATTCAAGTATATCGTAATTTTTATATTTGCTTTTGAATTTGAGTTTTCATGTAAATTTGAGTACTTCCTTTTGTACGTTCTCGGGCTTAACATGGTTAAAGAACACAATGGCCAATGGGGTATTCGGCCTAGTGGTAATTCTTCTCCTCAAAAAGCCTCGCTCCTTTATGAAGGTATGAGTTCGATCCTCGGGATCCTTAAAATATGTGTGTGTGAGTTTAGATTAGAATTACTAAAAAAAAAAAAAAAAAAAGTTAAAGAACCCAACTTCCATTTTCATTAACAAACTCACAAAACAGTTTGGACTTATCTTGAGAAAAAACTCATTTATCTATACTATAAACTAAAAGCTGGAACTGAGAGAATTTTTTTTGCCTCCTCCAAAGATCGCCACGTCAGATTTGCTTTTAATTCTCTCTCTCTCTCCCCTCGACTGTTTTGACTTTTGACGTTCTCTCTCCCCTCGGCTGTTTCTCTCCGCCACCTCTTTCTCTACCTCTCCATCTCCCTCACCTCTTTAACTCCCCCACTTCTTCATCTCTCTTATTGATTGCACCCTCAATCTCTTATTTAAACCCTGTTGTAGGTTCTGAACCATGGGTTGTTTTGTGGTTTTGGTTTTTTGATTGCCTTTTGATTTGTGTTTTTTATTATTATAGATGATTTGGATTGAAACCCTAAGCCAATTTCTGAATGAGAATGGTGCAGATTTCGTGCAAATTGGAATTGAAGAGTCCCTTTGAGGTGAGTGTTCTCTTTTCTTTTTCCCTCATCTTCTTTTGTTTTCTTAGTGCAATTTTGATGGATTGCCTACAGTTTTATATAGACCATCAATCTTCTTCAACGAGGTAGATAATTATATATTGCTCTTTTTTTTTTTTTTTTTTTTTTTTTTTTTTTTTTCTTACTGGAAATTGTGGGAAAAGAAAAGGAAACAAGATTGGGTCTTGGGATTTACCCAAGATGTACCCAATTTAGATTACAATGTATTATTACTCTCCTCTATTTTTTATTTCTCTGTTTTGGGTGCCCTGCGATTGTGGCAGTGTCAGTGATTATGGGAAGAGACATGGGTAGAAGTGCAGGTGAAGATGCGTAGTCAGTGATAGCAGAAGACATTGTAGCTGAGGTGTTTGATGAAAGGTTTGTGAGAAACAAAGAAAGGTAATGACATTAGTCTTTTAATGTCTCTGATACCATGAAAGGTTATGTAATTGCAGAGATTTAGAATTAGCCTTTGCCAAACTCTGGACAAGATGTGGTGTATTTATATTCACAATATCATCTTTTAAAACTTTAGTATCATAAAAAACATCATCAATTTAGCCCATGACAAATTATATATTCCGCGCATCGCGCGGGTCTGCGATTAGTGTTAATTTATTTTGTAAACAAATCAAACTCAAACCCAAGTTTTTGTCACGACCCCAAACCGTAAAAATATTTGCTACATGAGAAAATAGTTGGTCTTAGATGTGGATGGAAATATCATTAGGGTGGTGACACAAGGAGTGCCTCCTAATGACTAATGGGAGAACATACGTTCAAATGCCACAAGCATTCCCTCTTTATAGATTAGAACACACTTGGCAATGGGCATGACTGTTCAATTACAAACATGATTCTAAACCAAAGGATATGTTTTAGTCCCCTTGAGAAGCAACACACCCATCAAGAGGATTATTGCATACACGAGGGTGATCAGGGTGCACAACATTATGGGTGTGATCACCAATCAAAATATGCAATATCATCTCCCACTTGATTGCACTATAATGAATAGTATTATCTCTAATTAGCATGAATAAGTGTCATGGCTATGCCCTTCTCTAACTCTCATCTATGATACCTATAGATCAGCGCCAGTGAATGACCTGGCCAAAACATGTGCATGCTTTTAGTCACTGTTAAGTTGACCACACTCTTCGTCATATAATACTTTTGGAGCATTCTCCGAATGACTTTCAATTCACTATGTTTCAAGTGAATGACATTGACATTGACATTGACATCGACATCGACATCGACATCGGAATTAAAACCCGTAGTTTGGGGATACAATGCACACCCATATTGTAATTGACAAATTCAGTCGTACACACCAGACCATATGTCGACATGCATTGAAATTTCCATTATGTACTTCTTCTCAAGGTTGATAAATAATAATCTTACGTAGGATCGATGAGAGTGCCTCATGGATCGGATCGAGAATCATAAGATTCTATTTTCTATAAAAATAAATTTAAAAAAAAAAAAAGAGATAAAATATCACAAATAACGACAATTTATGGACAATATATTTTTCATACATTTTTTTTTTTTTTTTTACATTCATATGGTTATTAATTTCAACATTTTTTTTCTTCTTTTTTCAATTAGTGTAACAGGTTTTTTTACACTGTGTTTGGACGAGGAATTTGTTAATTAATACACAGAATTTTGCAAATGATGGGATTTACATCCCTATCATTTAAAATCCCATCATTTATAAATTTCTTTATTTGGTTGTAATTTACATGTATTATTTAAATAAGTCACATGACTCATTAAATAGGTCATGTGACTAAAAGTATACGTGGATGATTTTATTAGTTGCTACATAGTAAGTTGTAGCAAGCTGGCTACAAAATTGTTTGTAGTCAAACTCTGTCCAAAATATAAAATGACAAGAATTGTAAATTTTTAAGTTTGGACTTAAGCAGAAATTGTAAAATCTTTCTCTATACAATATGTTGGTTGAATCAATTAAAAAAAGTTCTATTAAATATGTAGTTTCCACGTGAATTCCAATTGCAAGTATATTATTTTGTTTTTCATTCATATTAGTTAATTTTATTGAATCTCATCTTTGCTCAAGGTTGGAACAAAAAAGAAAAAAAAAATTGGTAAAAGGTGTAGTGAGAGAAAACACCAAACATGAATAAGAGACAAGATAACAAATTTATTCCAATAACATTATTTCCTAACAATAATAATAGCATGTCCTCTTGAAAAGTTTAAAAATATTCAATACATAAAATAGAAAATCTAAAACTGGAAAATTATTTTAAAAGCAACATCAAATTAAACCAATTCCATATTCTTTGTGAAATAAACATCAATACCATGCTTTTCTTCCTTGTTACCAGATTTTTTTCAAACATTTGAAATTGTTTTTCATTCTCAATAAACCAAGAACAAGCTTTAAGTTTAAAATATTATTTTCTTGTTTCTAGAAAATGTAATAGCGCTAGCTCATTACTTATTAAACATTTCAGTCACATACCAATATCCATACTGTATAAAACTCTGGCCTAGGCTTTGTTGTTGTACTGTAGAGAAAGTTATCTTTCTCATGGCACTCATTTGACAACAATACTGAAATGTCAAGCTGTGAATGGTAAATAATAAAGTGATGTAAGTTGTGAGTCTAACTAAGAACTAATAAAAACCTGCTAATTCAGTATTGTTATGAAAATATTGTGTCTGTAGTATTGCTCTTGTATAAAATGTTATATGTACTACCATCATAAATCATGTGTCGAACTACCCCTTGGGTTGCATCATCCCTTGCACCCAAAACATCCTTTTATTCTCTATGACAGAGGATATAGCAATTGCAAAGTTTGTAATGAATATCGTACGGAATATAGTTATGGTTGTTCCCGTTGAACTTAAACCTTCACATCATATGTGTTTCTTTACCACTCACCATGGAATCTGAAGTCCACCACCACCCACTAATCCACATTTGGAAGTTGGACAAGTTCACTTGAGATCTTTGTGGCAAAGAAGGTAGCAATGTTGTGTGTTATCTATGTGCCCCATGCAATTTTTGGACACATAAAATATGTGCTTCTTGCCTACGCAGAGTCAAAGCCATACGCCACAAGCACCCCCTTTACCTCATCCATTCTTTTGAAGTCCATCAATTTGATTCCTGATTTTTCAAATCTAAGTTCAAGAAGTAGACACACATTATAGGCTTTACTATTGCTCCATATGCGATTTTGTTGCCCACCTCAATTGTGCCATGGACTATAGAAACATGAAGGAACTTAAAGATAAGGAGTCTGCTTAGTCAAAAACTATCCAGGAAAATGAAGATCCAGAGCTCAGTGAATCCATTGTCTCAGCTGCTTACAAAAAAAATAAAAAATAAAAAATCAATATGGGGAAGGATGGAACTAAAATAGCCACAAAAATTGAACATTTCGATCATGAGCATGACTTAAAACTTACTGATGAGGTTATGAATAATGAAATATGTGACGGGTGCGTACGAGCCATTCTCCCTCCGTTTTATGGTTGTGCCAAGTGTAGCGTTTTTCTTCATAACTTCTGTCTTGATTACCAAGAAAAAAACGACACCCGCTTCATCAACACCCACTTACACTCCTATCTTAAAGGCACCAATTCCTCTCCAACACAACACATAAATAGAATTGCGGTTGTTTTAATTATGAAAGATAAGTAATATTTTGTTATACCACTTGTAAGACTTCAAATGCGCTACACTACCGCATACCACAAGGTACATACAACATGAGCATCCCTCACTCTTTGTTATATCGTTAAAGATGATTCTGGTCAATATTACTGTGATATTTGCGAAGAAGAACGAGACTCAAAGCATTTGTTCTACTACTGTGTAGATTGTATTTATCCTGTTGATCCTGAATGTATTCTTGGGAAATACCCAAATCGCAAGTTTAGAGGTACTTACACATTTGATTGTCACTCACACCTCTTTACTTTCATTGAGGAAACTACAGATCACCCTCAATATCGAAGTTGCGGTAACCGTTGTGAAGAGTTTATCTATCAATGTGAGAGGTGTAATTTCAGAATCCACAATGAATGTTTACATATAGGGCAAATGTGATTGTAATTTGAATTTTTATATTTTTGTTTTGGGCTGAGTCTTTAATTCACCTCAGATAGTTACATTGCAAAATTGAAATCCCAGAAGGTCAGTTTGCAAATGACCCAAACCCATGAGTGATTATGTACTTTGGGCTCTTAGGTAGTGGGTGGCAACTTTTTTGGGCAGTTTAATTAATGGTACATAAAATGTTGTTATGTGAGCATGTCCAAGTATTGACAGTATAAAAGATAGTTTGATGGAAGTTTTGTGTTGTTGTGACTTGTGAGTTGTGACATATGGATGTTATTCTTCTACTAAATATTACATTAGAAGGTGCATGCTGATTTATGTTGAGATTGACATTTGTGAGATGTTTACCTGTCCTTGGCTACGGAAATTGAAATATGACATTTGAGCATGTGAGAGATGATTTTTGGCTTCTCTCAAGACTATCTGAAAAGGGGTGAGCATTTTTGTGGGGGATTGTTGACTCTTGTTCTAAATTAAATTCTATAATCTTAAAAGTAACAAATATAAATGAAACTTACAAAGAATTATTATTATTATTATTTTCTTAAGAATCTGAAAGAATATTATTAAAAATCAAACAACCAATACAAACAAAGTGACAAAAAAGCCTCAGAACCCCAACAAAAAGACAAGCTAGCCACACTAGCAAACAAGCTAAAGACCTAGAGACTAGGTCAGCAGCACAAAAACAAAGAAAAGAAAATTTTGCAACTTCAAGTCTACAACAAAGCAAAATTTACATTTTCCTACGTAGCACTGAAGAATGAATTCCCCAATTACAACAAAGCACCCGATTAAGGATAGAATCACAATAGGAAAGCATATTCTCAGATCTTGCTTTGACATCCTTCCTTATGAGCTTGATGATCTGCTCCTCAGTTTTGATAGGCCCCCCATGAATAATAGCATTGCGTTGCAGCCATATATGATACATAGCAGCCCACAAACCCAATCTACAAATATTGGACTCATACCTTTACCTTTTAGGTTTGAAGAGCCCCACTCAATCAAATCCTCCCAAGAGAAGAGCGGATTTGAAACAAGGCATAACCTCATTACTGACACCCATATTCTCTTAGTAAAAGAGCAATAAAAAAATAAATGATCCCTGCTCTCTAAAGCATTTCTGCAGAAGACACAATTTGAGTCTCCAATGAGACTCCAACACAACATCCTGTCTCTAGTATTAATGAATTATTCATAGAAATACTTTTCTTAATGGTTGACTGTCTTTTACTGGGTTAAGTGTCTTTATTGTTTGTTGTGGGTGATAAGATTAAACCAGAGGAACTAAAAAGAGGAGGATATTAAAATACTAGTAACCACATTATATTTCAAATTTGTAGTGTGGCCTAAATGTATTCTATGCTCTCTTAGATTTTCAAACTTGTTACAACAAATTATATGCATAGTGGATAGTTCTTATCATTTGTTAATGTAAGAACAAAAGATCAAACTACTGAATGGCTGGGACAAGTTTTATT
>BKZX01018574.1:0-18955 GCA_014362285.1 Fagus crenata
TTTTTTAATAAATAAACAAATGAATGAATAGATATGACTTTTTTTTTCTTTTTTTTTTTTTCTTTTTTGATAATGAATAGATATGACTCATTTGGAGGGAAATTTTTTTTTTTTATATAATTTCATATAAGAACAGAAAACAATAATATGGAGTTTAATAATTTCTCTACAGGACATTTTTACCCGACATTATACGTGCAAACATCTAGTGCAATATCACATTCTTGGCCTATCCCAATAAACAATAAAAATTGTACCTCTTTAGCCATATCATAGTTGTTTTGTACCCGCATTCATATCAGCCTAATTAAACCCTCAATTTTGTTAAAATATTGTTATCTACCCACATAAACTACACGTATCAGCCTCAGTAGAGCTAAGACCAAATATAACATTGCTACAATAAACCTATTTTGCACGCCCAATGTAAATCAACAAACCTATTATTAATTCGTTTCTCTCTCTCTTTCTCTCCTCAAGTTTTGTTTGTCCTTTCTCTCTCTCTCTCTCGATCTCACACCATCTCATGCTCCCACAAACGGGCCATTCCTTACTCCCACAAACCACACCATCTCCTGCTCCCACAAGCGGGGTCGATCTGATGGCTTTGCAGATGGGTTTGGTGGTGAAATCGTGGTAAATTTGCAGATGCGATGCCAATCTGATGGATTTAATGACTTCGCAGATGGATTTGGTGGGGTTTTTTTTTTTTTTTTTTGAGAAAAAAAAAATAGAATCTGATGTAGTTTGATGTGAATGGTAAATTAGTTAAAGGAGAAAAATAGGTATTTTAGTTATAATCTGATTCAAATTATCTAGAGACGGATGCTAATGCTCTCAAGAATTGTCCAAGTCAAACCCATAAATGTAGAGCTATTACTTTATCCCTAACTTCTCAATAAAGTAGCCTAGACATCTGGAATCTACAAATTGCATTAAGACTGATCCAATTTAACTTTGGGAGCTACCTTGTGAAATTCAACTATTTTAATTTGGGGTACTCTAGTCAACTAAACCAGTAGTTTGACCTAATGATTGAAGTCTAGCACAGTAGACATCTGGATCTACGATTCATATAAACTGTTAAACTAGCACTAGCTTCCAGTCATTATTAAAGCATTATTGTACTGGATGCTTTTCTCTATATCACCAAAAATAAATAAATAAATAAAAATACAACAATTGTGATAAGGATTTTCAACTTTCAAGTTCTCTTTCATTTGTTTGTTTGTATTCCACCCTTCATAAGTATGTGGGTTGTGTTTCCTACCTATCGATATTTATAGACACTAAGCTCAACTACTTTTTTCCAGGGATTTTTTTTTTCAAAAAAATAAAAGTTGTTAAGGCTCTATTATTATATTCATATATATATATATATATATATATATATATATATTGTTAGGATTGTTCAGTATTCTTCCTCTTTTTGAATGTGTCTTTTAACAATGATTTAATCCCATTTATATTTAATATGGTATTAAAGTACGTTATCAATATATTTAATCCACAATTCACGTGTTTGGTTGACAAATCTATTTTGGCTTCTTTTTGGGTGGAGAGTCGAGATGGTCCTCATATTCAATCAAGCTAACATGGTGCTTATCCATTTTCGTAAAGGTTAGGTCCTATCCAATTATACCTTACCTAGTTATAAAGACTGGGTGGGTTTGGGCAAGCTGTTTGAAAAAGTGCGTTTTTTAAAAAGTGCGGTTTTAAAATCACGATTTTGAAAACACGATTTTGAAAATCACAATTAAGCGTTTAGATAAACTAATAAAAAAGTGTTGTTTCTGTCAATTCAGCCTTTGGATAATTTTAGTCTAAAACTGTTATTTCGAATGCAAATGACCAAAAAGGACTTGACTATTTTTTTTGCTAAATAAAAAGGACTTGATTATACTGTTAAGTTATAGTGTCATTTTTTAAATGTTATCAATGTTATAAAATCACAGTTAAGCGTTTAGTAAAACATGTGACAAAATATTATTTCTATCAAATGAACGTTAGGATAACAATTGTCTAAAATTGTTGTTTCATGTGAAAATTATCAAAAATACTTAATTATGATGCTTAATATCTTATCATTTTTTAATGTAAGAAATGTTAAAAATTACATTAATAGTAATAATAATAATAAATTAGAGAACAAATACATTTCGGATTGCCATTGTAGTTTATATAGAATTCAATATACCATTAATATTGATTGGATTCATAATTAAAAAATTCAATAAAATAAAATGTAAAAAGTGAAAGTTGAAAAAAAAAAATCAAAGAGTAGTGTAAGTACATCCACGTGGTTGGACTTAATTTAAAGGGAGGATTGTTGGCTGACAAACCCAAAAAGAAAAGAAAAGCAAGTGTACTTGTGTTGTCTCATAAAGAACAAAAAAGAAGAAGAAAGAAGAAGAAGAAGAGGAGGAAGAAGCAGCGGCAGCAACCATGGACACCACATCTCCTTGTGAACCAAAAGCTTCTCCTGACAAGTTTGAAAAAATAGAAAGAAAAAGTAAATAAGACTTAGACTCAATACTGAAGATGTTAAAACAGAGACAACGAAACTCAAAGAAATTCGGTCATTGTTGAGCTTTATGAAGCTCAGTGCACCCAACAGGCTCTTCTTCTTCTTCTTCATATGGGTTCTTGATGTATCTGGGTTTTTTTTTGTTATTTTTAAGCTTGGTGGAGATATTTACGGTAAAACACACTTAAAAAAATGTGTTCCGTATTTTGTCAAAACCAGCGTTTTCAAAATTGCTGGTCGTACCTCCAATTTCAAAACGCGCATTTTAGCGTTTTTTAAAATGCAATTCCTAGTAAAATCGCAATGCCAAACACATGTTTATACACGTTGTTTTTTTTTTTTTTCTTTTTTTTTTTGAAAATGCATATTTGCCCTGTGAAATCGCGGGGCCAAACTCACCCTAACAAATTTTGTTTATTAGCTCAGCATGTTAAATTATTTGAATAAACAAAACTTTGTACACACAATCAATTGTCACAATTCATGATCATTGACACTTTGACAGTTATCATTAATTTGTGAGTCTACTTATATTTTATTTGTATATTAGGGTATTGCATCCATTTACAATTACAATATCTAAGGTTTCGATTTGAAATAAAAAGGAAAAAAAAAATAATAACAAAAATACTTGTTCAGCCTTTGGCATTACATGCATTGTGAAGTCAGAGAATAATCATGTAACGTAATTCATATGGCGTCTCTCTTTGACAAATCCCAAGCACTTTGCAGACTATGTCCAAGAGTTCTCTCATATCCTAAAATAAATTAATACCCCGATGATATATATGTATCAATTATATATATATATATATATATTAAGAATTTTATATTGTGATTGGCATTGGGAATGTGATTTCTTGGGCGATGTTTGATCGTCGTTTTCATCAATTAAGAATCATTTTAGGAAACTATCATTACAATCAATTTCTCAAAAAAGAAAAAAAGAAATACTCAATCTTCTTCTTAATTGACCCCCATGGGACGCTGCACTATTTCCTCTCCTTAAGATTAACAGAGTACTAGAAAATAAGAAATAATAAATTGAAGAAACAAATTTGTAAGTACTCAAGAAATTACAAAAACTAAGCATTCCGAACACATACAACAAACCCAACTAAATGGTAATTAAATTCTACAACTTTTTACATTCTATTACGTATGATCAATTACATTTTAAATACATATACAACAACAATACCAAAAAAATATATATATATACTTTGAGGGGTCAATTTCACTAATTTAAAAACCCCAAGTGGTTATATTGCAAAATTAAAATCCCAGGGGGTCTGTTTGCAACTGAGCCACACCCCAAGGGGTGATTATGCAATTTGACCTTTTTCTTTTGAACACTTACGCACATTCAAGAGACTAATTTATGGATTTCGTCAGGTTGTGGCCTCGGACCATTTAGTACCGGCACTGGTAACAAGCGGGCCGAATGCTAAATTCTCTAGTCAACCAATTTATCACAATAGTGTTACTATTTGGTACATGTTTCAATTGTATAGCAGTGGCCATGGTGTCAATTGCGTGTCCAATTCTTATATTAGAACAGACATTAGAGATTCAATGCTTAACTTGCACGACCTATTCATTATAATAGGTCAATTTGCTATATATTTGTGCAATGTTTATACTAAATTAGATTTTTATTTAATATATTATTAGAGTTTCTAATTTTTTTTTTCTTTTCAGAATTCAAATAACTCGCATTGGTTGCATGCTACCTTATACATGGTTTCATTGATCCAAATTATATTCATTGGGATATACCAAAATCCCCGTAATATGTCATGATGCAGATAATTTTAATTCCTCTCTTCGTTTAAAATATATACCAGTGAAGATGACAAATTTATTAGCTACTTGAATATTTTTTCTTAGTTCCGGTAATTTATTCTGCTTCAGTAGCAATTAAGAGGGAAATTATTGATTCATATATACAATGTATATACATAAGTCATGACATACGCCAATACAGGCAAAAATAATATTTGTCAAAACAAGGGGACTATGCCAAAAGTGCTGATAATTAGATAATTGATATACATAAACTTAAACATATAAATACAAATAAATTAATGTATGAAATATAACTATTATTTTGCTTCTTGACTTCATTAACATCTTCAATGCTACTATGTTTTTTTGAGATTCAGTTAAAATTTCCTAAACTATAAAAACAACAGAATTGCAAGTATTGCCCCCAAAATCTAGCTTCTAGCCATGATCTAACTACTATAATACACAAATTAATTATAAGTGATAAAGATTGTATATGTATGGATTGATGTATGTGTATGTTTGTATTTGCATATGATCAAGCATATGTATAAACATTTATAACTCAATATATTGTGAACAATACTGTGAATTATTCTTTTAAAAAAAAAAAAAAAATTATATTGTGTACTTTACTATATGGTCCATGTCGTGTATTGTACCACAAAGAATAGTTATAGTTTGAATTTTTACGAATTATTATGTAAGGTAGTTGCATTAATCTCTTTTAATTCTGTAATAGATGACTGTGAGAC
The DNA here is from genome assembly GCA_014362285.1 of Fagus crenata. NCBI lineage: Eukaryota > Viridiplantae > Streptophyta > Magnoliopsida > Fagales > Fagaceae > Fagus > Fagus crenata. Next base: position 5,071 of record BKZX01018574.1, read on the forward strand.
ATATTACAAACTTTTTTTCTAATAAATTTAATTTTTATTTAATATATTATTAGATTTTTTAATATTCATTTTTCTTTTCAGAATTCAAATAACTCGTATTTGTTGCATGCTACCTTATACATGGTTCCATTGATCCAGATTATTTTAATTGGGATATTAACAGAATCCCTCTAATATGTCATAATGTACTTGTTATAATTTAATGGGTCGAGATGGACCCGAGTCCATAATCCGCCCACTATGGGTTGCAAGTCCTATTTAGTCATGTGATAAGGATAACTATTCATGATTTGAATTGGAAGGAATCATGGGATAGGGGGTTATCATATCCCTAAAAAGGAGGGATGTGCTTCTACCTAATAAATATATTAATATTTAATATGTTGAGAAGACTAAATGAAAACAACAATTTATATAAAGAAAAATAAACAAACGTAGAAAAAGCTTTCTAACTCACTAAGTGTGAGACTCTAGAAATCTCTAGAATTTAGTTCGTGGATCATAGGATAACTCTAATAGCCAACCTCAACCCACGAGAATAAGGACGAACACGTGGGCAAAGAGGGATTTGTAATTGAAAAAGAAAAGCAGTGTAACAAGCTAACCAAACCGATTCGGGTCTTCCGCAATGAGTAAGTTTCTAAAACGTGGTTCATATTCTATTTGTGTATGATATATGAAATAACACTGGTATCAGAGCTATAGTTTGGCTTGCTTCGCTATTTTTTTTATGCTATGATATTCTTTGATGATATGTTTTATTGGATTAAAACCATTGTTAAACTTGTAAAATTTTTATTTAAAACTTTTTATATGGTTATGTTCCTATGAGTTAAAGGAATAATCTGATAAAATTTTGTGTAAAATGGATCAAAGAATTGAGAGAAAACTTGATATAAAAATGTTATAGATCAAGCTTTTCTTAACTAATATGTGATACGTAATTGAAATCCAATGAGAACGAGAGGTATCATTAAGATTATATATTTGGTATACATATGTTGAATGTTGATTAACCATGCTGAAATCTTGTATAAAGAATGTTATAGGGTAGATGTATATATCCTTGAATATTAATGGGAATTATAGAATGTGATATGTACTCAGTTACAGTGAAAAATTCTATAAATATGAGCCACGTTATTCATGAGATGAAATTATTTTTTGGATAACCCATGAGATGAAATTATGATTTTATAAAAATAAAGTGTATCATTATCGCAATTTGTTTGGAATGCTAATAAAGTGATAAAGTTGAGTTTGTCTCACACTTAGTAATCTCATCATCAGAAAAGTGTTACCTTTAAAAATTATATTATAATCCAGAATTTTCTATATTGTGATTAAAAATTATGGAAAATTGATTTAAATCTAGAAATTCTAGTGTAGCAATTACTATCTTTTGTATACATTGACAGCATGATATATGTTGTCTTTTGCTTGCTGCCCTAAAGAATTTTTGGACCTTCCCATTCATTAAAAGACCAATATTTTTGTTGATGTGCAAGTATATTAGTTCTTGTATTAATGGATGCGAAAAGTTAACAATTTATTTAAGCTTATGTTCTTGTATGCATGTATGGTAAGAATATTCTATGAAGCATAATGTGAAACATGACATCTCCATTATCCCATTTAAATTAATGTAAATTAGATCCTTTGTAGTAGGGATTAATTTTTGGGAGTGTAATTAAATTTATTAGGTTGTATTCTTTTAAGGGAAAAACTTGTAAGGGGATGTGTTTATGCCAACATTATATATGAAATATTCTTAACAGAAGCTAAATTGTCAATTTAGGAGTCCACATGGATTCTTGCGCAATGAATGTTGTATAGCGCAAACCAATGATGCATGACTATATTATATGTTAATATACAATGTTATGCATAATTATATTATTTGTTAATAATAAAGTGGCATACATAAATTTATTCGAAAATTGATTAATAAATATATTCTCATTTCACATAATCTGAGATATGATTTCGAACTTAGCAGAGTTTCAATTTCAAATGTGTAGAAAGATAATATTTATTAATTGGATTTTCGATTATGTAAGAGAAGATGTGCAAAATAACTAATAAGTCGACTTTTTTTGTGAATTGAATGTAGAAATTAAGGCAGCTAAAAATGTAGTAGCTAATCTAACTAAGAGCGATAAATTAACTGGCAACAATTATGACATTTGGCATAGGAAGATTCAGTATCTTCTCAATGAGTAAGAGCTCCGGGAAACCTTGACCAGTAAAATGACCATACCTAAAGATAAGAATACAGCCCAACACAAACGTGATTTGGAAGCCTACCAATCTTGGTTTAAAAAAGATTATGCTAAGAAGCATGGACGATGATCTGATTGGAGAGTATGAGGCTTTCCAAAATGCCAAGGACTTGTGGGACCAAGTCAAGTTTAACTTCAGTTGTACATCTACCACTAGGCTAAGGAGCCTACTCCTTAAGTTTGAGATGTATCATAAGGATCCAAAGCATACGATGACTGAACATCTTAGAATGATGTCTGGAGTGATTCGTGACTTAAAGGCTGCTAGAAATGTCCTTATTGATGAGCAATAAGTGAAAGCTATAATATGATCCCTGCTTGATTCATGGGTTAGCATGAAACAAATCATGACCCATAATGAGAATATCAAAAACTTTACAAATATATCTCATCATGTGGAATTGGAAGCAGAGCGCCAAGAGGCAACCAAATCTGCAGCCCTTATCACCCATGGTGGGCAGCGCAAATGAAATGGGTTTAAGCGCAAAGACAAGGGCAAGGTAGCAAGGCAGGGTGGGCCAAGTACTAGTGCTCGCAAAGTCAACAAGGGTGAAAATCAGCAAAAGCGGGGCAAACGTGGTGCAAAGAAAAATATATCCAAAGTGAAGTGCTACAACTACAACAACTGGGACACTTCACTCATGATTGCACTGAGCCGAAAAAGGTATCCCTTTCACTCGATCTTAGTAGCATTTATGTATGCTATCCAAGTGGCATTTTTTTATGCTCACATGTATTTGTTACTATATCTATTTCTGATTGGATTATAGATATATGAGAAACAAGACATGTAGCTCAAGATCGAGTAGGGTTCGTAAATTATAGAAAAATTCCAGCTGGGACCCATGTTGTGTACATGGGAAATGGGAGTTACGAAGAAGCATTAGGAGTGGGTTCGTACGAACTTCACTTGCACACAGGGCGTACACTACTTCTCCATGACGTTCTTTATATGCCTGGAATCGTTTATAATTTTTTATCTGTTTTTACATTGTTGCAGTTTGGATATGATTTTCATTTAAGTTTGAATGGTTTGGATATTTTGTTGGATGATGTCATTTTGGACATGGGTCAATTTGTGAAAGTTTATTTAAAATTGACTTATTTGAATCTTCTATCTTATCTACTTTTGTAATTGATTATAATAAGACTATCAGTTCATCTATATGGCATGCCCGACTGAGGCACGTAGGGAAAGATAAGATGTCTAGGTTAGCTAGAGAAGGCCTTACAGGCCCACTAGCTAAGGTCGACCTACCTATATATGAGCCTTGTTTGGCAGGCAAGGCATGTCGAAAGCCTTTTGGTAAGGCTATGAGAGCTACTCAACCGCTTGAGTTAATCCACTCAAATATTTGCGGAACTATGAATGTAAAGGCACATTATGGCAGCTCATATTTTCTCACATTTATTGACGACTACACGCGATATGGTTACGTTCAGTTGATCACTCACTACTATGAAGTTTTGGATTGTTTCAAACGCTCTGTAGCAGAGGTTGAAAATCAACATGAAAAGAGCCTAAAAGCTCTTCGAACCGACCATGGGTGCGAATACTTGTCTGATTAATTTAAGGATCTATGTGAAGAAAATGGGATACACAGACAACTTACTATTCCAAATACTCCGCAACAAAATGATGTAGTAGAGAGAAGGAATAGAACACTATTAGACATGGTTAGATCTATGATGGCGCAAGCTAACCTCCCAATATCTTTTTGAGGGGACGCACTTTTGGTTGTTGCCTATATACTTAACTGTGTGCCTTCTCGGTCAGTTTCCTTCACCCCATACGAGCTTTGGAAAGGCGAAAAGCCCAATTTGGAGCATTTATGCCCTTGGGGATCTGCTGGTTTTGTACATAGCACCACCCATAAGTATGGAAAATTGGGTCCTACAAAAAGGAAGCATATCTTCATAAGATATTCTGATAGCTCGAAAGGATATGCCATGTATGGTGAACATCCCAATGAAGGAATGACTGAATAGAGTCGTGTAATATCGATTTCATCGAGACTGATTTCCCTAGCATTGGCGATGCTAACAGAGACCTTGACCTTTATGAGTTAGAGGAAGATGAAGGCATCTTACCATCTTTAAGTGAGGGTGAAGGATTAGTTCCTCGTCCTGTAATAATTGAAGATAGTGGGAGTGGTCTTCAAACTAATGGGAGTATAACACTAGATCAAGATTCTCAAACGCACCGAGTTAGAAGGAGAGGCCACATTCCCCATTGTCATTTTGAGATTGAGGGGAATGTTCTCCTATGTGATGCTAAAGATGTGGATGAGCCTACTTCTTTCAGTGAAGTGCTTCATTCATCATATAGGGATGAGTGGATGACTGATATGCAGGAAGAGATGAGTTCCATGGGCAAGAATAATGTTTAGGAGTTAGTTGATCTTCTGCTTGGGCGCAAGACCATTGGAAACAAATGGGTTATAAAGGTCAAACAAAAGGCAAATGGTTCAATTGACAGGTACAAGGCTTGCCTCGTGGCGAAAGGCTATACCCAATGAGAGGATATTGACTATGAGGATACATTCTCCCTAGTGGTAAGATTTGCCTCTATATGCCTGATTCTATCCATTGTAGCAAAACAAGATTTAGAGCTTTTCCAAATGGATGTTAAGACAACATTTCTCAATGGAGAACTAGATGAAGAAATCTATATGGCTCAACCAACGGGTTTTGAAGTCCAGGGACATGAGCCCAAAGTGTGCCGTCTCAAACGTTCCATCTATGGTCTCAGAAAGTCATCTAGGCAATTGTATTTGTGATTTCATGACTTCATTATCTCTTATGGGTTTGAGATGATTGGAGAGGATCATTATGTGTATCTTAAACGATCTAAGAGAAGTATTCTAATCTTGTCATTATATGTTGATGACATCCTATTAGCTAGAAATGACATAGATTCCATTGTCGCTACTAAGAAGTGGTTATCCCCTACTTTTGAGATAAAAGACATGGGTGATGCAAATTTTGTGCTGGTAGTTAAGATTACTAGAGACTATTCAAAAAAGCTTCTTAGTTTATCCCAAGGGACGTACATCAAGAAGATTCTTGAACGTTTTCATATGCATAACTCCAAACCCATTGACACTCCAATGGAAAAAGGATGCACTCTCAGCCTAGACCAGTTTCCTAAGAATGATGAGGAAAAGAATCAAATGTCCAAAGTACCTTATGTATCTGCAATTGAGAATCTGATGTTTGCAATGTTGTGTAAACATCCAGACATATCTTTTGTAGTTGGCATGGTTAATCGTTATCAGAGCAATCCTGGACCTGCTCATTAGAGAGCAGTCAAGAGGATTCTTCGATACCTTTATGGAACCATTGATCATGCTTTATGTTATCATGGTAAGGACCTAAGATTGACAAGTTATAGTTATGCTGATTGGGCCAGTGACAAGGATGAGTGCAAGTCCACTTTAAGTTATCCATTCATACTAGGAGGTGGAGCTATTTCTTGGTATAGTAAGAAACAGTCATGTATTGCATTCTCTACCATGGAGTCAAAATATGTGGCTTGTTCAACAGCTGTCCAAGAAGCTGTTTGGCTAAGGAGATTTTTGCAACGTTTAGGTGTTACAGCTCATGCAGAGGATGTTGTATTACTATATTCTAATAATACATCAGCCCTAGCATATGCAAAAGACCCTAAGTACCATGGGAAGGCCAAACACATTGAGTTTCGATACCACTACATTCTAGCATATATTTACTAGTAGCAAGGTGGCTGATCCTTTCACCAAGCCTATTGCTAGAGATTTGTTCTTCGTTCATGCTAAGAGTATGGGACTCCATATGATATGATATGCTTAGATACTTTGTTTTTGTATCGACATTATTGTTATTTTTTTTAAGATATGCGTATTCATTTTATCAGCTTTATTCTTATGTGAAATATTATTGGTAGCACATTTTTGTAATATGTCACCAGGCAAGAATCGACCCTCTCACACAGGTGATTCACCTTGGTGCTTAGATAGCGAGCAAGATGAGACATTTATGTCTTTTAGCGCTAAGATAGCGAATTAAGACATTTATATCTTTGGCGCCTAGAAGGCAAGCAAGATATATATACTTATTAGTGACATGTCGCCTTAAATGGAGCTAAGATGAGACCTCATGATAGGTCGAACATAGAGTGATGCCAAGACTCTATGTAGCCTGAATTATACCCAAATGTGAGTTTTTTAGGCAGGCGCTTGGAGAGTGACTAGGTTAAAAACTTAGTTTAGGTGCTTGCATAGTGACTAGACTTTGATTCGTATGGCATTTCTACCCATTCACAATGACATCCTCATTTTATGAGATAATGCCATAGCATACAATTCATACTGTATGTGCTTTATCCCAACTGATAGTGGAAGTGATGAATGATCCCTGCTTCATCACTATGTGAGTCACAAGGATCAATGATCCTACTTTTCACCTTTGTCGACCTAAGACTATATTACGAAGAGGAAGCTTAATGTCGCTACTTTAGCATGCAAACTAAGGACCATAAGTGATTCGGTCTGACGAGGCATGTCTGGGAAAGCAGTTAAGCCCAATTTAATTGACATGAGGACTTAGGGAAGATTGTTTGATAATATACCATGTTATGTAACTCATTGCTGGCCAGCGTCTATGTTGTAATGTGTTTGCAACATAGGACATGAGTACATCACATATTTAGGGTAAAACACTGCTTACCATGAGGGATTAAGAGTGCTTAATCTAGTGTTGTCAAACCGTCTAGGGTATAATCGAGATGCTCTTGAATGATGCATTTTTATTGGTTAAGAGATGATTTGATAATTGTTGCTCTTGAGGCTGTATGTTCTTCTCGTCGGGTCGCACGAAATATTTTCCAGTATGAGAAGATTATTGTGAAGATTGAGAGATTACTTCACCTTATGTGGGTGGACGTCTCAACTTGTGTGGGCGAGTGGGAGCTATTATAATTTAATGGGTCAGGATGGACCCGAGCCCATGATCTGCCCACTATAGGTTGTGGGTCCTATTTAGTCATGTGATAAGGATAACTATCTATGATTTGAATTGGAAATAATCATGAGATAGTGGGTTATCACATCCCTAAAAAGGAGGGATGTGCTTCTACCTAATAAATATGTTCTCTCTGAATATATTTAATATGTAGAGAAGACTAAATGAAAACAACAGTTTATACAGAGAAAAATAAACAAACGTAGAAAAAGCTTTCTAACTCATTAAGTTTGAGACTCTCTAGAAATCTCTATAATTTAGTTCGTGGATTATAAAAAACTCTAGTAGCCAACCTCAACCCATGAGAACAAGGATGAACATAAGGGCAAAGAGGGATTTGTAATTGAAGAAGAAAAGCAATGTAACAAGCCAACCAAATTGATCCGGGTCTTTCGCAACGAGTAAGTTTCTCAAACCTGGTTCATATACTATCTATGTATGATATATAAAATAAAAGTAGCTAATTTTACTTTCTTTTTTGTTTTAAGATATGTATCAAAGAAAATTATAAATTTACTAGCTACTTGAATATATTTTCTTAGCTCTAGTAATTTGTTCTGCTTCAGTAGCAATTAGGGGGAAATTATTGATTCATATGTACAAGGTATATACATAAGTCAAGACATATGCGTATACATACAAAAGTAATATTCAACAAAACTAGGTGACCAAGCCAAGAGTGCTCATAATTAGATAATTGAATATATATATATATATATAAACTTAAACATATAAATAAACATAAATTAATGTATGAAATATATGTTTTGTTTTGCTACTTGACTTCATTAACATCTTCAATGAATTATGTTTTTTGAGATTCAGAGAAAGTTTCCTTAACTAGAATGACAATTATTGTGAGTATTGCCCACAAAATCTAGCAACTAGCCATGATCTAAGGACTATAATACACAAATTAATTATGTGTGTGACAAAGATTCTATATGTATGGATTTACATATGCATATGTTTATATTTGTATACGATCAAGCATATGTATAAACATTTATAACTCAATATATTGTGAAGAATTCTGTGAATCATTCTATTTAAAAATAATAATTGTGTATCGTATATTGTACCATATCGTGTATCGTACCACACCTAGAGTAGTTATAGTTTGTATTGATATGAATTATTATGCAAGAGAGTTGTATTAATTTATTTTAATTCTATAATAGATGATTTTGACACAAGTTATGAATTTTTTTTAATAAATATTAATTTTTATTTAAAATATTATGAGATTTTCTAATTTTTTTTTTTTTTTCACAATTAAAGTAACTCGTATTTATTGCATGCTACCTTATACATAGTTACAGTAGTCAGGATGATTTTAATCGAGAGGTGGTTCAAAAGCACGTATCCCTGGTCTAGGGCGAAAGGTTCTCCAACCCTAACCGCCAGTGGAAATCTTGGTCTTGTCTTAGTACAAGCTTTGTCCCCTCTGGTGGTTTTGTTACCACGAGTAGGGTTGTAGTGAGGGTGCAATATCCTTCTTCTTGATACTCATGGAGGACTTATCGGGGTTATGGGGGAGATTTTCTCTTACTGAAAAAGAGGATGTCCCGTTTGATTTTGGATCAGATGAAGACAACTAGTTCTATCTAGCGGCCAGATTCATGACTGGAAGACTTCTTAATATAGAATCAGTGGTGAGGACATTTAAGCCTCTCTGGAGGACTGTACGGGGGTTTACGGTTCGGGATATGGGGCACAATTTAGTGGTGTTCGCTTTTGAAGATGCTACGGATTTGGAGAGAGTGTTGCAAGGGGAACCGTGGTCCTATGATAAGTATCTTGTCTCCTTCCAACGAGTTGACGTAGATATGGATGTCAAGGAGATGGAATGTGGTTTTGTGTCCTTTTGGGTGTAGATACATAATTTACCAGTGGGAAGAATGAAGCGAGAGTTGGCCTCGGCGTTAGGTGCTGCTGTGGGGGAGGTGGAACATGTAGCGGAGAATGAAGAAGAGAAAGGGTGTGAAGGATGCATGCGAGTAAAGGTGAAGATAGATATATCTAAACCCCTCTGCCGTGGTCGAAAAGCACGGCTGTCTTCCAGTAGGGAGACGTGGATTTCGTTCAAATATGAACGTCTTCCAATCTTCTGTTATTGGTGCGGATGTCTGACACATGGCGACAAGATTGTGAAGTGTGAATGCGAAATAAGGGGGCGATGCTAAGGGCTGAGTAGCAGTATGGAGCATGGCTCCGAGTCGCTGCAGAGAAACCAGTGCGTTGTATAAAAGTGAAGGTGGCAGGTCGGTCGAATGTGCCATGGTGGGGGAAACCAGCGTACGGAGAAAACCCCGTTGCACCGGTCACCCATGCAAACGCCGACCACGGCTCTGATCAAGTCAATGTTTCAGTTTTGGTAAATGAGGATATTCAGGATCCTTTGCCACCATCACGCAAAACAGGGGAAGATTTTGAGAGTGAATTACGAGAGATTGATGAGGCATTGAATTCTTCACCACCAAATCTGGAGGTCACGAATAAGGCAAGGGGATTGACTTCGGTTCCTATCACTTGGGAATTACGGGAGTCAAATAAAAAAGAAAATCCAAATTTGGTGGGTGATGTGGTGGATAAAGAAATTGAGGAATTACGGAATCGGGTGGTGCTCCAAGATATTTTGGGAAGTAATGAAATAGATGGGAACAAGTCATATAGCCGAAAAAGAAATCTGGTAAGGAGAATATCCCATGCAATGGAGGCCAGAGTAAAATGGTTGAAGTTCAAGTGCAAGGTGAGTCTCGTGCAGGGTGGAAACGGCTCCCACGTGAGAAGGATTCTGGTACAGTAGAGGCAGTAGTTATGCCTCTATTAGGAGCAAAACGAGGGGGCAACTGGATTGATGGGCAGAATGCTAGCACAAGTGGTAAGAAAAAAGGAAGGGGGGCAGTAGCGATGGAAGGAGTGGAAGTGGTTGGGGGATCGGCGGAGGCTGTGCAACAGCCTCGCCGCACCCAATGAACATCATAAGTTGGAACTGCCGGGGGCTTGGGAACCTCCGAGCAGTTCTTGCCCTTCACAATCTTGTGAAGTCTCAAGGACCCAAAATTTTGTTTCTCATGGAGACAAAATTAGATGTTCGCAAAATGGAGTTCATTCGTGTAAAGTTACGTTTCAAGTATTGCTTCACAGTCCCAAGCTTGGGTCGCAGTAGGGGGTTGGCTTTATTATGGAATGATGATGTGCAGCTAACCATTCAAAATTTTTCCATTAACCATATTGATGCTCAAGTGTGTTTACAAGGTGTTTTGCTGTGGAGATTCACCGGCTTCTATGGTAATCCAATATCCCATAGGCGTCGAGAATCATGGGCGCTATTGGACAAACTGGACAGCATGATGTCCCTTCCATGGTTATTAATGGGAGATTTTAATGAGATTCTATCCTCTGATGAGAGGTCTAGAGAATCAGCTAGTTCGCAAAGATCTATGTTCGAGTTTGGCGAGGTGATCAATTGATGTGGGTTGGTTGATTTAGGCTACCATGGATATCCTTTCACTTGGGAAAATGGCCGTGAAGCTGAAGCCTTCATCCAGAAACGACTTGACCATGCACTAGCTTTAAATTCTTGGATGTCTTTATTTCCTTTGTGTACACTACACCATCTGCAATCATCATACTCTGACCATGTTCCTATCCTACTTCACACGGACCTTGGTAGAGGACATGCTTGCAGAAGACGACGTCCCAAGAAGTTTGAGGAGAAGTGGTCTCTTCATCCAGAGTGTGAAAAAATTATCCAAAAGGTGTGTGACCAAGTGAATCTAGAAGGCAGCCCAATGTATGTAGTTTGTGAAAAAATCAAACAGTGCCGTGAGGAGCTGTACAGGTGGTATAAAGGCATGTCCAGTGAATTTCAAGAAAAAATCCGTGGTAAGACTATCCATCTTTCTAACTTGGTTGCAGGTAATAGAATGGGTGAGAACAATAATGCTATAGTGGCCACAAAACAGGAGATTAATCACTTGCTATTGAGTGAAGAACTTCACTGGAGACAAAGGTCCCGAATGGTGTGGTTGGAAGCGGGTGACCAGAACATAAAGTTTTTCCACAGTTTTGCAAATCAGAGACAGAGAACAAATGGCATCCAAGGGTTGCGTAATGATGCTAATGTTTGGTGTACAGCTGATAACCAAGTTGAAGATATTGCAGTGGCTTATTTTCAGGAAATATTTGCTACATCTCATCCTACCCGAATTAAAGAGACTCTGTCAGCAGTGGAGAAAGTGGTTTCTAAAGAGACAAACCAATGGCTGCTCCAGCCATATACTACTGAGGAAGTCTGAGCCGCATTGTTTCAAATGCATCCATCCAAAGCCCCAGGTTCAAGATGGCATGTCAAGTTTCTTTTGTCAAAAGTACTGGCATATTGTGGGTACTAATGTCTCAACTGCAGTGCTCTCTGTACTCAATTCAGGTAAAATTCTTCGGAAGATCAACCTCACATATTTATCTTTGATTCCGAAAAAAAAGAATCCTGAGAAGTTGAGTGATTACAGGCCTATTAGTCTATGCAACGTGCTTTATAAGATAATATCAAAAGTTTTAGCCAATAGACTGAAAACAGTTTTATCTGTTATTATCTCAGACTCCCAGAGTGCCTTTGTACCTGGGAGAATGATTACTGATAACGTTTCTGTGGCCTTTGAAGTGCTGCATAAAATGAAGGCTAAGCGAAAAGGAAGACATGGCGAGATGGCAGTTAAGCTCGACATGAGCAAAGCTTATGACCGTGTAGAATGGTCCTTTGTAGAAGCTATCATGAAAAAGCTTGGCTTTGCGGAGAAATGGATCACTATGATTATGGAATGTATTGGCACAGTACAATATTCAATCCTCTTAGATGGAGTTCCTAAAGGGTATATTATCCATCTCGTGGGATTCGGCAAGGGGATCCTATCTCTCCCTACCTTTTTCTCCTATGTGCAGAAGGACTATCGGCATTATTGAAGAAATCTAGCTTGGAAGGGCAGCTGAAAGGTCTCCAAACTAGTAGACGGGGGCCATGGGTCTCACATCTTTTTTTCGCCGACGATAGTCTTCTTTTTGGGAAGGCATCCTTAGCTGAAAGTCGAAAGTTCATGGAGCTGTTACAGTTGTATGAAGAGAGTTCAGGGCAACAACTGAATAGAGAGAAGACGGCAATATTTTTTAGTCCCAATACCTCGTCAGCCACTCGCCAAGCTATTCAGGAATTTTGGGGATCGAATGGAGTTCAGAACTTTGACAAATACCTTGGTCTGCCTGCACTGATAGGTAGATCAAAAAGATCAATTTTCAATGGTCTAAAAGAAAGAATCGTGCGTCAGCTATAAGGGTGGAAAGAAAAATTTCTTTCAAAGGCTGTGAGGGAAATCTTAATAAAAGCAGTCGCGCAAGCGATCCCAACGTATACAATGAACTATTTTCGTCTTCTTAAAACATGGTGTGATGAAGTGAATAGCTTGATAGCTCAATATTGGTGGGGGCAGACCAAGGACAAGAGGAAAATCCATTGGTTGAAATGGGATAAACTTTGCTCTGCAAAAGAAGATGGTGGTATTGGCTTTCGTAATTTGCACATGTTCAACACTGCCTTATTGTCTAAGCAATGCTGGAGACTACTAGTGAATCAACAGTCCTTGTTCTTTCGAGTCTTCAAAGCAAAATACTTCCCTACTTGCTCCTTTCTAGATGCAAAACTGGGCTCATCCCCATCCTTTCTGTGGCGTAGCTTCTTATTGGGTAGAGAATTACTAATGAAAGGCCTTAGGTGGATCTACAAACCGGGATCACTACCTCAGCTGAGGTGGTCAGAGATTCAATCAGGAAAATTCACTGTCAAATCTGCTTACCAATTAATGGAGAAGACCATGAGAGAAGAAAGCCGAGGTGAGAGTTCTTCTTCCCAGATTTTCCAATGGCTTTGGAGAAAAGTTTGGAAGCTCAGCATCCCCGGCAAGATCAAACACTTTATATGGAGGGCGTACCATGATTCCCTCCCTACTTCTCATAATCTGTGCAGAAGGAAAATCACTCCTAACCCCCTCTGCAAGATCTGCGATCAAGAAGAGGAATTCACAATTCATGCACTATGGAAGTGTGCCATGGCTCGGAATACCTGGGCTCTGGTGCCGGGACGTGTGCAAAAATTACCGAATCAAGGAGATGATTTCGCAAGGTTTATGCTATGGATGTTTCAAAATTTTTCAAAGGAAGAATTGGAAGACTGGGCAATCACATCGTGGGCAATCTGGTCAGCAAGGAACTGTTTCATTTTTGAAGCTCACCAAAAGAGCCCTCAACACATTAGAAGGGAAGCTCTCCTTTTACTTCGAGAGTACCACCAAGCAAAGACTCCCAACAGTTCTTTATAAAGTCCTTTTTGTGTATTTGAATGGGAGGTCCTGTTTTTTTTGCTAGTTTTTTTGTCTTATTTGTTATGTGTTTCATCCACATATTTTTCCTCCAGTGAATACAGGTTAACCCGTGCCTGTTTGGAAGTGAGCTGCCTCCTCCTCTGTGGGTGTGCTCTTTTTTACGTGTATTTTTCCTCTTCAATCAATAAAATTTCTATCTACAAATTAAAAAAAAAAAAAAAAAAA
>BKZX01018600.1:0-29508 GCA_014362285.1 Fagus crenata
TTCATGAATGTGTACAAGTAGGTGTCTAAACCCAACTCATCTTATATGAAAAACATGAGTTTGTGACATAATTTGTGAAAACACTTACAAAGTTTATTACTTGTTTTAGGTTGACAATGTGAAGTCCTAGGAAAATTTGTTATTGCTCCATTGAGATGAGTTTTGACACTTCCACAACAAAGAACCTCTTTAATAAGTTCTATTATCAGCAAACGCTTACCTAAACTTGAAAACTTGTATACACATCCACTGGATTCCTTTTGTTTGGTCTAGGAAGTTTTCAGGTCAAAAGTGAAATAACATAAAGAAAAGGAAAAAGAGGGATAGAATACTATTATCAAATTTATAAGAACAAATTTATTGTTCTTTAAAATACAAAATAAATTGGAGTTGTGCGAGTGATAGGAGTATCTGTTTCATGTAATAGTATCAATTTCCCAATAATACTCTTGCTCTATTGCAGTTGGGATGGAGTCATTGTATCAATGAGTCTTTGAAGTAAGTGCAAAGCGTGAAGATGATCCATACTCTGTGAACTTATATTAAAGAAAATAAAAAGGACTCATTTTCCAGCAAGGGACTGGGACTAGGCTTAGGGAGGTAGAGATTATGTCCCTGGTTAACTTCCATTCTAATGAAGTACCTCGTTTTTTTTTTTTTAATCTAAATTCTCCTATTAATTTTTGTTCTTATTTGAGAATCTTGTGATTTCCCTTGTAGGTGATATTTCCGCTTGGTGAAATTATAATCAAGGAAGAATAGGTGACCGTAGCTTTGTTCTAATATATGCTCTCCAGAAGCAAGTTTTTAGAAGCCATGAAAAGAAGCACCTTTGGGTTCAAACTAAAGCTGGTAAGAAACTTAGTGCAATGCTTTTGTTCTAAGGTCATATGTTTTTTCCCTACATTTAGCCAAGATATTAATGAGTGTATGCCTTCAAAATTTCCAAAAGTGTACGTTGTCTAATATTCACATTTTATTTTATTATTCAAATAAGTTTACATTTTAATGTTATTCCTTTTTTGGCCCAAGAGCTATTAAATTATGCTTCATATAAATCTTGATTCTTCTGTTAAAGTTCTATCTACTAGATATATATATATATATATATTTTAAATAGCTAGTGGTGATCAAATGATACTCTTGGTTGCTGTAAATAACTGGTACATATCCTTCAGAAAAAAATTTACTTTCTACTTCCTTTTTTTTCTTTTCAAATTCAAGTAGTTTATTTTCATAATTTCTCAAGGCACAAAAAAATTCACAAGTGCAATGTTGAAATGTCGAATGTGTAATTCTGTTTAACAATTAAAATCTAATGAAAGAAGGGAAAAATGCCAAATTAAAGATTGCTCCTTTTATTCTCTTTGTTTACTCTATTACTATTGTGATTTGGTTGTATCCAATAGTTTACTCCTTTTTCTTTCTTGTCTGTTTCACCTCCTGACCTTGCTCTCATGAACTTTCTATTATTTTTGTCTTCAGCAATAGCATCATCCTTAGCATATACTGAAGTTGTCCTTTTATTGGAATGGTTTTGTTTAAATGTTCTTATTTTGGTCTGCATAGTCATATTTTATCTCATGTAGATCTTTTTGGTTTATTTCTTGAAGATTTTCTTCCTTGTTGCATTATATTTCATAGCTAAGATACTAAGAGCCTCTGTTTTCATTTTGCAGACTAATTGTCTCAATGGTTTAAGGAGAACCATTGCTTTGGGTTCATAGCAAATAGAAGTAAGCTATAAGATTTTAGCAAAATAATTCATGTCTATGGAAAATCGTAAATATTTAATATGATACTTTAGCTATTGTTTCTCCGCAGATGACGTTTCCACTAAGCATGCAACCGGTCTCATAACTCCTTTTTCTATGAGAGGTGAGCCTACATGTCTCTTTGTGGTAAATTTCTTGATTCCTACATATTTTTAAGTATCTAAGATTTGCAGTTCAGACTTTTTTAGTTATTATGTCTCCTTACATTGTGGGGTGAAAGTGGCTGAATTCATGCATAACCATATCTGCAGGTATTTGAAGACAATAACATGTTTCTCTATCTCCTTTCTTATGTTCTTTAGGGATATCTATCATTAATGGCTGTGGTTCCCCCATTGAATGGTTATCAAATGGAGAGTACAATGGGAAATTCACATCAGTCTTGAATCTAGTTATCACAAAGAAGATGTTAAATATCAAACAATGATGTGGACCATAATGCTGAATTCGCAATTCAGGACATATTGAATACTGTTGTCAACTAGACTATCGAATATTCCATTTTTTCTTGTCCAACTTTGTGTGAGGTGTTCGTGGATCAACTTATTGAGTTCTTTTAGTTCCCTGTATTTGAGTATAACTAGGGTGACCTATGTGCTTGTACACCAATTAATGTTTTGGGTAATTCTTTTTCTTTCTTCCTTTCTTTTTTTTGGTTCGAAATTCCTTGGAAACAGATTCTACATGTATGCAAATTTAAGAAACTTAAGCAAATCAATTTTTTCTTCTTTCTTTTTGATTTTTGTTTTTCAAATCCAATGAGCTTTTGCCTAACTTGTTCCATCTGGTAAAGCTTCTTGCCAATGATTTTTTTGGCTTTGTAATTAATATAATTGGAATTTGCAATGCTATTAATATTTAAAAACTGAATTAGGTGCATTGCATGAGCTTAAGTGAAAAATTCCAATTTACAGCTTGGTTTAATTAACTTTGTTTACTTGAGATTGCTCACTCCATCATTAGCCCCATTTTTAGTTCTTTGTGCTACAATACAATATGGACAGTCAAATGATACTGATATTCAAGACAGTCAAATAAATTAGTTTTGAATATTTCTCAATCAGATTTGCATGCTTCAAGTAATATTTCAATGATCAGAGACACTCTTGAATTTCTGATGAGAGCTTAGCATGCTTGTATCACAAGGTGCTGCCATATTTGTTCTTCATGTAGAAAATTTTACTCTTGTCTTGATTAGCTTGGGTGTGTTTGGGACAAAGGGAGAGGACTTGTCTTTATTGTAGTTCTTTACAATATATTCTGCTATGAGTATGTTTCCCCAAATCCCCAAATCTTGAATGTGTGTAATCCCTAATCATTAGACCGCATCAAGGATTTGACATTGATTGCCATTTTACATATAATTTTCAATCAAAGCAACATTCAACCTACTATTAATTCCTTCCTTGAATGTCCACAAATATGTTCAATTGTAATGTCCCAACTTTGTCTTCATTTTCTATGATTTAAGTGAGCATTGCAAAACCCATCTTACATTCTTAATTTGTAAATGAAAAAAATAAATCCTCAACCATATTTTTCATATGCTTCATTTCAGATTATTTTCGCTAAAATTTTGAAATTGACAAAAATTGTGAATAGCAGGGGATATTTTGTCTATTACCAATTAATCAAATGGGACATTATTCGATTTCATGGTTTAGTGGGAGATTCAATTGACCCTATAGTTTAGGGGGAAAATTGCAATTAACCCTTCTTTTTTTTTTTTTATGAGTGAACTTCCTATACCCTGGTAATGGATGTGCCACGAATATCTCTGTAGTGGTTGAAACTTGAAAATTGCCTTTAGCTGTGCCTTGCTTCTTGTAATAAGAATTCTAGTCAACTCTCCATGGTTAAAAGCCTTTTCTTGGATTTCCTCAGGAAGAATATCTGCTTCTGAATTTGCCATTTGCATATCAAACTCATACCAACATACGTGCAAGTCCTTAGTACTACCAAGAGAACCTGCATCAAAGTCCACAAACCGTAAGCTGCTCATAGACATAAAGTGCAACTGCTCTTGATTCTTTTTTAACTTTTTAAACTGAGTGATTAGAAAGGACCAAACCCCACAAAACCCACTGAACTCTCTCAAAATTATGCAAGGTTTGAAATTCGATCGTTTTGGTATGATACTACACAATACTGCATAGTTTTAACTCCCCATGGAAAAAGCACTTATGGAGCCCTACTGCCTACGGGCAAAGGACTAACTACTCATAGCTTTTGGTAGTATTACTCTTTCCAGTTCCAGGCAAAGGACTCCCTCTATAGCTTGCAGCTCATGAAACAGCACACTACAGCCTATGGGAAACTTTTGCAGAAGCTAGCCAAAAATTGTCTGAACACTGCAAAGAGAAGGATCAGTATCTACTTGCCACCGTGCTTAGGAGGAGCTCCCATCTAAGAACAAAGGCTTTTACTAGGACTGAGTAACTATTAAAAATAAAAATAATAAAATAGAAAAGTAACAAGTTTTTTCATATTGATAAACAACGTCTATCACTAGTTTACTAATAAAGAAAAAATGAAAGAAAAAAAAAATTTCTTTCACTAGTTTTTGCATATTGCATAGAAAATAAACTTGTTTATCCACTCATATCACATTGCCCACTTTCATCAACTGTGCACTTTATGCTTTTACCCAAAATCAAGAGCAGTTGATATGCAGGGCACTGCACAAACTCATCAGGAACAATTGGGTATTTTTCTGCAGTCAAGATAATAAATTTAATGTTTTCCTTCTGGAAAAATTAGGTTGGTAATGTTGAGCTCTTTCTATTTTCAAGGGTTTGTACTCTTTTTTGGCTGTAGTGGACTTTGTAATAAATAAATAAATTAATGTTTCATGAGTTGATGGTCAAAAGGACAAGATAATAGGTAAAAAAGTAAAAATTAGGGAAAGAAAACTTTGTGAAAATATTTATTTAGATTTTGTATTTGGTGGATGATTCACTAGATTTTGCAATCAATGTTAATCAGTGACCATAGTTCTCACACAGTTGACCACTTCTCCCTGTCAGGAAAAGCATAGGACTATTGGAGGAGAACTGGTTGACTCGTGAAAACGTCAAAATCTCCTATCCTCGCCCTGCCATCTTTACAATTTCTTTTTGAGGCTTGCATTAGTGCAGTTCTATTTTAGGATAAAAAAGTTTAGCACAATTTTAATTTTTAATAATGCATACGCTTTAACAAGGCAAATCATAGTACAAGTTGCACCTTTTCAAACCTTTTTAACATTTTGGTCCATGAGTCATTTGTCTTGTGTGACTTGCTTGTTTATCTCTCTCTTTGCAAAGTAATAAGATTCTTTGATTTGGTTGTATAATAAAATTAATGGCACTCTTAACCCTGTTTCCAGTTAATCAAAATTTCCTGTACCCTATGAATTAGTTAATGCACATTTAGGTGCAACTGAGATTGGAACAACTTCTTAATTGTTGGGAAGATAATATATTTTGTTCTCTCTTTCTATTTTTTCTGATATGTGCCCAATTAGGACATTAGGTACTTTCTGGATTGAAAGGGAATTGTCCCTTTCTTCTTGGATTATAAGAAACTCAGTTTGTTTGATCTTAAGTCTGTGAAGCCTGCTGGGTTGCATGATGTGATAAGCTAATTACTACAGTCCATTATTGCATTTGGACCATAAAATCTGGTGATACAAAGGAACTAAAATACTATTTACACACTTTAAGTTTGGGGTCGCTTCTAAATTGGTCCATTGACTATGCAAACTTGCAATTTACGTCCTCAATTATTACAACAATGTCAATGTTCCCATTCCATCGACAGAAGCAACCCAAACTTAGAGGGTGGATTGCAAAAAAAGGGAAACCTTTTGGTTTTGTTGTTTTCCCCTCCTTTGGATACTTTAACCCCCTGTTGTTGAAAGATTGGGAGTAAGAAAATATATGGTTGTTAACAATTATGTAAAACAATAACCAAATTCTCAAATAATCTACAGACCAGGTCTATGCAGAAGGGAATGGTCATACCAAACATAAGAATTTTGGTACTTCTAGGCTAACTAGGGTTTATTTTGAAACAATGAATTATTATTGGTGCACACAATGAGTAGGACGAGAGCCCAATGCATTATTGCAGCCATTTGTCATTATGATTGTTACTTATTTCTTATATCTTTGCCCTTCTGATCTGCTCCTCTCACAATTCTTCAATGTTATATAGCTTGTTGCATCTAACATCTTCTAAACCTTCCAGCCTACAGTTTACTTGGCAGAAAGTGCAATAAGCTCCGGAAATGCAGGTAAATCTGCTGATGGAGCTGAGAACATAGCAGCAATTGCTGCTGGCCTTGCCCTCATCTCTATTGCTGCAGCTTCATCAATACTCCTCCAAGTTGATAAAAGACCACCTCAAGTGCAGACAGTAGAATACTCCGGGCCATTGCTTACTTACTATATCAACAAGTTTAAACCACAAGAAATGATTGAAGCATTAGAGCCAAGCCAAACTGAATCATCCTCGTCTGTTCAGGTAGAGGCTTTTTTTACCCAATAACCCATTTGTTTAAGTTATATAACCAAACAAGGTACTTTCAAAGTTATATCAAAATGTATGGTAGTTTTTAAAATGAATTTTTTATATATTTTTTAAATTTTAACGCCTTTTTATATCTGTTTAAAAAAAAAAAAAAAATTTAAAATTTTGTGAAATCGAAGAGACGATTTTGGAAGAATTTTTATATTTTTTAATTTTAACGCCTTTTTAACATATTTGATTTTAAAATAAAAAATAAAAATTATAAAATCGTCTCTTTTGGTCGTTTTATTTTTATTTTTTTAAAAAACTCTTATATTTTATTACCATAAAAAATAAATAAATAAATAAATAAACTTTAAACTCGTCTCTCAGAGAGACGATTTGAAAATCGTCTCTTCCAGAGACGATTCTGCTTCTTTTTTTTTTTTTTTTTTTTTTTTTTTTTCCCTTTTAAAACGCGCCCTTGGTTTTCTGCTTTTATTTTTTATTTTTATTTTTTTTTTCCTTCTAAAACGCGCCCATGGTTTTCTAGCCATGGTTTTCTAAAAAAAAAAAGCTTGAAATTGTCGATTTCAGTGTTTCCAATTTTATCCGTACCATCTGCACTTTTAACTCAAACAAATCTACTTACCCAGCATTTCTTGCAGCAACCCCTTTTCTGCATTTCTCTCCTTCATCTGCAGCAATCCCTCAATTTCTCCTTCACCTATTCAATCAAATCTTGCTCACACCACATTGATTCAAAGAGATATCCTCAAGGTAAATAACTTAGATCTTCCAACTTACTTCTATTATTTTAGATGTAGTTAATACATTATTTAGTCTTTACTCATTCTAATTTTTTTGTTCTTATTCTTGTTGTGTTAGAGGGTGAAAACTAACTTTTCTTAGGTTGTTTTTTTTTTTTTTTTTTTTTTTTATTAATGTTTATATTTACTATCACTTTTCTACAGTTAATATTTTTTTTTTTTTTGAGTAATATGGTAATAAAGTTGTAATAGACATGAAATGGCCTAATTTGTTCAAGTATATTCCTTGATGATTAAAAAACGTAAAAAAAATAACTGGGTGGGTGGACTGTGTGGGATGGGTGGTAACTGGGTGGGTGGACTACTGGGAGTAACCGGGAGGGTGGACTGTGTGGGTGGACTACTGGGAGTAACCGGGAGGGTGGATGATTTGGGCTCGGCAATGGCGGGGATAACTGGGTGAGTGGACTGTGTGGGATGAGGGGTAACTGGGTGGGTGGACTGTGTGAGATGGGTGGTAACTGGGAGGGTGGAATGTGTGGGATGTGGGGTATCTGGGTGGGTAAACTGTATGGGATGGGTGGTAACTGGGAGGGTGGACTGTGTGGGATGGGAGGTAGCTGGGTGGGTAGACTGTGTAGGTGGACTGTTGGAAGTAACTGGGTGGGTGGATGAGCTGGGCTCGGCAATGGCAGGGGTAACTAGGTTGTTGGACTGTGTGGGATGAGGGGTAACTGGGTAAGTGGACTGTGTGGAATGGGACGTAACTGGGTGAGTGGACTGTGTGGGATGGGGGGTATCTGGGTGGGTAGACTGTGTGGAATGGGTGGTAACTGGGTGGGTGGACTGTGTGGGAGGTAACCGATTAAGAGATTGCGCAATTTTTATGCCCCGATATGTCTTCTTACTTGCTGGATGGTCTAATGGAAACATATGATAAATGTTTACCAATATGTCAGCCTGTAATAAAATTAAAGTTGTCATAAATTTATATCTAAAAAAA
Source organism: Fagus crenata (assembly GCA_014362285.1). Lineage (NCBI taxonomy): Eukaryota > Viridiplantae > Streptophyta > Magnoliopsida > Fagales > Fagaceae > Fagus > Fagus crenata. The sequence continues at coordinate 8,040 of BKZX01018600.1, forward strand.
TAACTTATAACGCAAATTTTTTTTTTTTAAATACCATAAAACACAACCTCAATCCAACCCATGTAAAAACTCTTACCAGAACATCAAAACGAGCACTTTGTTGATCGATATGGCGTCGAGTGATTGAGCGATACCACACCATATACTCATCGTCATAGGCCATGGGCAGCGATAGTGGATCACGTGTAATGACATGCTGAAGCCGATTATTCCACCAATCAATATATGTGTCATGAAAACTCGCCCAAATCTTGATGTACGTTGCCCCTCAAATCTATCTTATGCAAAGCTAACCTTTGTATCGACTGGCTCAGGTATAGGTTGCTGCATTCCAAACTGACGTAAGACACGATCAGGGCAATGCATCTCTACGACATTGGTGCATATCAATGGCACAACCAAACGCCATATCTCTTGTCCTGTTAGACAATAGTCTGGCAAATTCACATTAACGTACGGCTGCCAAACAATCTACAAAAGCAAACCAAAATATTCGTCAGCAAAACAGACATATAAACAACTGGTATATTTGAAATAGCAAATATGCATAACAACCATTAATACATTTAATATACACCAAATACAAGTACAATACCTCATCGAGGTGTTGCATACCCAACGCATTTCGATAATGTTGTAAGACATGAGTACTAACTTCTCGCTCGCACTTTGCATTGGCCCATCTAGAACATAACATAAAAAATCCAATACTTACATAACATAAAAAATTTGGTACTTCGTATACAATAGTTTTAACTTATGAACAATATTATGAATCATATGAACAGTATAACTTGTTAACATACCTAACGCCATGAGGCCCTTGAGGTAGTGGCTGACCTGCAGCATCCACACCATAATCAATAGGCTGGATAGACAATATATCTGGTGTCATATGTGGGAACCTAGACCATGCCCATAATTGCACTAAGATTAAGGCACCACCAATGTCTTTTGTGTTTGGCTTAGTGGCTCTACATAACTGTCTATACAACCATGCCAAGGTTGTAGAACCCCAACTGTATGACCCAGCAATGTCAAAGTCCCTCAACAACCCTAACCATTGAAGGTGCACCCTATCTCCAGACTTGTCTGCGAAAATACTACCCCCAATCATCTCTAAAATGTAAGCCTGTGCATACTGTTGCACAGTAACATCATCAGCATCATCAAGTAGAACACCAAATACATCACTGAGCCACGGCATACTAAGACGGGCCCCTTTTAACTTGTTTGGTGGAGGAATTCTACCAAGTAATTCGCCACACAGAATTTGCCAATTTATGTTGGTCGACCCTACCACTGGTCGACCATCAACTGGCAAGCCCAACATCAGCCCCACATCCTGTAAGGTGATGGTCATCTCACCCTGGGGTAGGTGGAAGGTATGGGTCTCTTCACACCATCGCTTAACCAAGGCAGTGATTAATGCCCAATCGAGCTGTATGAACCTCAAACAATAGAGGCCATAAAATCCGGCTCTCTGGAGATAAGCAACTATACGCGGGTGTGGTCGATTACCACATGATAAGACCGCCTCGTGACAACGGCAATGCAATATAGGATCAGACCGCTGCAAAATGTAAAAAAATGCAATGTTTTAATATGTTATAAATATATTGTAACGCTTAAAAAGAAAACTTTGTTTTTTATTTATTTATTATTTTTTTTTTTTTGGCAACAATTTTAAGGAAACAACTAATAATCATACTAATGTATTATTCCAAATATTTGTGCATCAATGCCCAGCCTGCAACATCAAAACAGACGCATCAATCGGTCCTGGAATAATCTCAAGATCAACCATATGTCACAACTGCTGCAACAATAAAGACATTGGTATGTCAACGCACAAACACTAACTTTGAAAAAGATAAACGAAATGCGCATAAAAAAAATAATATAAAAATTTAGGTATCTGTATCTAACAACTTCCAAAAACAATGAAATGTCAATTTTTATGAACTTAATGTACATGAATAATAAAGACAAATCAATGTCGACCTATATTGCAGATAATAATATCTAATATCATTTAAAATTTTCTAGTATATATTTATACTATATAATTATGGCAATGAGAAAAATTTTTTTTTTTAAAAATCAAGCATAGAGAAATAAAACCTGATTTATAGAAAGTAGTATTGTAGCTTCACTTAACAATAAAATATTAAATGTATTCACTATGGCAAACCCCACTACAATTTTAGTATCTACACTAACTTTTAGTGCACCAATAGAATATGGATATTCTGGACCAACATAGTCTTATTGCTTGGTTGAAATTTTAGTATCATACCATAATGTGAAATAGGCCCCTCTTGATGTTGAAGTCACTCGAAGGAGAGCTACTACTAAAGGGAGAGGATCCAATCAAAGCAAATAAAAAATGGCAAAGTTAATATAAATAAATATATATATATATATATATTTATGCGGGTTAGTTATTTAAAAGAAGAAAGAGACTTGGGTCATTCTAGAAAGTACAATATGATTAGGAAAGAAATTAAATGTCTTTAATATTTTGGACCATTCTAACAGAATATCATTAGCAATAGAAATCCTATGTACGCAGAGAAAGTTGGCAATTCAAATTGTCTCAACAATTTATTACACATTATTCCTCCCTATTGGTAAAAGGCAAACATAGTTTACTTTATCATGGACCTCCTAACTAGTACTACTATTCTTTTACAGCTGCAAGATCTACCACTGCAACACATTGTTCATGTGACACACACAATTTTGATTAAATTATAGTGATTTGTGATCATGCTTAAAGACACAGGCATCACACTTTAACAAACTCTACCAATCACCCGACTGTGACAGCCTAAAAGGCTTTATGGACTTAACCCCATCACTATAGACTCCCTAATCATGCACATGCAACCACCAAATGTGTGAACCCCACCAAAGCTTTAGACACGCAAAAAAGTCATGGATTCATATTAGAATGTTTAAACTAAAATCAAAATCAGATACAAAAACATTGACTGATTTAAATGGACCTACATCATGTTGTGCGACAAAAAAGCACTCATCTAAAAGAGTACGCATGCATTTGAGTACAACCACAACAATTACACATTTAGCCCATAGCAGGATAAAAGGGAGCAACAAAATGTTCTGAACAACTACTTTAACCCCCCAAAATTTGAGATTTGCAATACTTAGCCTAAAAGGCATATGCAATGATAGTAAATGCAGTGAAAAGAACTAACTTATGCTGAAGCAAAGAGTGGCGCGAAGATCTGAGCGAAGGCCAGAGCAGAGAAGTGGAGAGAGAGAGAGAGAGAGAGAGAGAGAGAGAGAGAGAGAGAGAGAGAGCAACTAGAGCAGAGGACAGAGAGAAAGAGAGTCCTTGATGAGAGCCGGAGCAGAGAACAGAGAGAGAGTGTCGCCAGAGGGAGAGTCGTTGATGAGCCGGAGCAAAGAACAGAGAGGAGAGAGAGAGAGTGTGTCGCCGGAGAGAGAGATGGGAAAGTTAGGTTCGGGAAAAGTAAAGTTGTAAAAATATAAGAAGGCTGTAAAAAAAATAAGCTTTAGGAAAAAATAAAAATTAAACTCAAATCGTCTCTCTGAGAGACGAGTTTATTTTTATTTTTTTTACGCTAATAAAAATAAGAGTTTTTAAAAAAATAAAAATAAAACGACCAAAATCGTCTTTTGAAGAGACGATTTTACAATTTTTATTTTTTATTTTTTATTTTTAAATCAAATATGTTAAAAAAGCGTTAAAATTAAAAAATATATATAAAAATTCTTCAAATCGTCTCTTCAAGAGACGATTTCACAAATTTTTTTTTTTTAAACAGATACAAAATGGCGTTAAAATAAAAAAATATATATATATATATATATAAAAAAATTCACAAAATCGTCTCTTCAAGAGACAATTTTAAAAAGTACCCTATATATTGATATAACTTTGAAAGTACCCTGTTTGGCTATATAACTTAAAAAAATGGGTTCTTGGGCAAAAATAATCAAGGAAGTACCCCAGATTCAGGTCAAGTCTGCCCCGGAAATTCCTCAGATTCAGGTTAACTCCCAAATTCAGCTGGAGCCTTCGAATTCAAGTGTGAGAACAGTCTCTTAGGCAATTAAAGGTGGTACAATTTCTTGAATTCTCAGAACTAACTGCAGATTTTTCTTTATATTATAAAGGCATGTAATTTTAATGATTTAAGATATATGTTTTGCAACCTTATGAAGATGTATATCACTTTTACTACAAACATTGATGATGTGTAAAAATCAGCACGGTCGTCCAACGATGCTCTCTCTGATGGAAGACCTAAAACAAAGAAAGATAATGACAACAACTAAGGAACACCGGTGGGATGCCGGCCAAAGTTCCTCCGATACTTTTGTCAAAGATTTGGGAAGAGTGATTAACAAGTAAGTAAAAGTGTTTAAGCTAAAAATTGCGTACCTGTGTCTTTCTGTTCGGAGGCTTATATAGATGTCCCAGAAGTAGCCGTTGGACTCCCATTTATTGGGGTCTTTATTTGACTTTGAATGGGGGTTTTTATGGTGGCGGTTACAATATCTTTGGGATATTGTCTTTAATGGATTGTAACGTCTCTGGTGTTTAATCCCGTGTATAAAGTCGCTCATTTATGGGCCATTTCAAGGAGATGACGAGCTTGGAGTGAGGACGCTATTTAACATGGACTTTGGCTATGTTTGTCTGGACAGACGATTGTTTGAGCCTCGTCTTATGGTTGGTAGGTGAATTTGTCGGGATGCTCGTCCATGGGTCGTTTATCGTCGTCTTGGTGGTTGGTGAGGCTAAGGTCATCCGACTATTTGGGTAATGGACCCATCAGATGCCCCCTATTCCGTTGTGGCTTCGTTTCAGACGATGGATGAAATACCTACAGGTTTTTGGCGTGAATTTATGTGGATATCTTTTTCGAGAAGCGCGCAGCCGAAAATCAAATCGAGGCATTAAATGGTGAGGGGGCGGTTCGTTTCACTTTTCGACATGTGTCGACTGCTTGTTGGGTGCGCGTTACAAAGTGGCGCTTCGTTTCGTCTGCCCGGACTTCTGAACATTTAAAACGAAAGATTTCTTCTCCTTTGTTTTACTTTCCCTCTTTTATTCCGGCGAGTTGCTCTTTCTTCCTCTGGTTTTTGCTTTTTCCGGTTAGTCTCCTTACCTTTCTTCCTTTTTTCGATTTGGGTTTCTTAGTCAACGCTGGATCATTCTCTTAGGAATTTCTTCGTAGGGGTGTGTCGTATAGCCGAGAGTGGAGGTAGGCCGATTGATTTCAGGGATTTGGTCTCTTTGGATTGCGTGCTCCGCCGTTTATCGGAGGAGCTTTTCGCCCTAGTTTCTCCGGCGTTGAGTACGTGGAGAATGGTGAGGGGTGCAATGGTGTCTAAGAGGGGTAGTTGGTTTTCGGTTCGTTCTGAGGATTTACCTGAGGGACTTTCCGATAGGGGCGAGGGTAGTCGTTCCCAGGAGGAAAATCCATCGATCTCTGGTTCGTCAAGAGTTGTTGGACCTGACGACTCTTGGGTTGCGAGATCTTATCTGTCTAAAGTAAAGGACATTGAGGGGTTGGATAAGTATAGGCGTCGATATCAGATTCCTGAAGATGTCGTCCTTCGGATTCCTGAGTCGGACGAGGTATCGTGCTCGTCGAAGTATGGCGACGTGGCTTTCTATGAGGCCGACTTTAACGCCGGTGTGAGGTTTCCACTACAGCCCTTGATGAGAGAGTTGTTAGATCGTCTAAACCTTGCGCCCGGGCAATTGGCACCTAATGCCTGGCGGACGGTCGTCGCTAGTATGGTGATGTGGAAGGTCTGTAGTGGTGGGGAGGACGACCTTACGGTGGATGAGCTTCTATTTTGTTATAAGCCCTGTCAGATAGCTGCTTCTCCGGGGTTCTGGTCTTTGAACATGCGGCAAAGAGACCTGAAATTGGTGGTTGGAAACCCGTCGTCCAATAGAGAATGGAAGGACGACTTTATCTTCCTATGTGGAGATAACTGGGAGGGTCTTTTTTGTGATAAGGACGACAATTTTATCAGCGTTCGTCAGGAATGGGGCGTGCCTTTGTCCTCCGGTGTGTGTGTGTTCCTTTGTATGTCGTATGTTTTATAGGGTGTTCTGGTGATTTGTTTATGACGTTTCTTTTCTTCTTTGCAGCGCTCAAACAACCGAAGTTGGACCAGGACGGCCATAGCAGGGTGCTTCAAGCGTTGCACCACAAAGAGCACCATTTCAGACACTTTATACGGCCTGAGCTTCTCGCTTTGTATTCGTTTGGTCTGGAACCGAGTAAGGCCGTTTTGTCGTTACAAGAAATCAACCAAAAGAGTGAGCTCTCTCGTCATATGGTCTGCGTGTGCTTTATGTTTGGACGATGTTCTGATAACATTTTGTTCGCAAGGATGGCTACAGCAAAGCTCAACCGGGAGAAGTTGAAGAAGATGATGAGCCAGCAGGACGAGGTTCCTATCACACTGGGAAAGAGGCGGAAGACGGACTCGTCTTCCAAGAAAGTGGTGGACAGGGAAAGTCTTCCTCCTCCACAAGTTCAAAAGGTGACTGTTACGGATCAAGCCCCAACCTCGTCAATTGAGGTAGTTGAAGTCCTGGCCGCGCCGTTGTCCAGCAGGCCCTTGGAGAAAGTGCCAACACTGCCCAGGGACGCCTCCTTGGCCTCGAGGAGGGCCAAGTCGGTGGTGACGAAGGAAGATATCGGGGAATATGACAAGGTTAATACCAACGTCGTTAAGGTGGTTGGCGTCCACTCTCTGATGAAGGTATGGCGTTATGATCTCTTTCTTCTTATTAATTATTTCTTCGTCGAGTTCTTCGAAGATTAATCATTTGTGTTTTTGTGTAAGGCTTGACTGAACTTACGGTGATTGCCAACCGTTGCGTTCAATGGGAGGACGCCCTGTTGAAGCAAAAAGTTCAGATGTCGGAGGCTGCCCAAGCCAATCAGAGGCTGACGACGGCCGTTAATGAGCTGACATTAGATAGGGATCGAGTTGTGGGTGAACTGTCGTCACTCAAGGTGGAGATGGCGACGAAAGAGGAGGAGCTGAGGAAGGTGTCGGAGGGCAAAAGGAACGCCGATGAAAGACTGAAGATGTTGGCTTCTCAGATGGAGTCGGTCAAGACCTCGGCAGTGGAAGAGTTTAAGTCGTCCGAGACCTATGACGACAATAACACCAAATATTTCCTCTCTGGGTTTAGTTTCCTGAAGAAGCAGGCCAAAGAAAAATATCCAGATCTGGATTTTGAGATTTTCCAGCCATTCGAGGACGAGGAGTCAGTTATGCCTGTTGACGGTGGTGATGAGGCGGATCCCCAATTGGATGATGACGCCGCTTCCTAATTCTTAAGTTTTTTGTAATATGTTTCAAACAAGTATTTCTGTGGGGCCCGTTTTGAGGCTTTTTTGTATTTTCAAACAATACTGTGACGATATAATGCCTTGGTTTGGGGATTTGTGATGTATTCATACCTTTGCTCATGCATGCCTCTATATGCTTTGTGGATGTTTGATTTGGTGTGAGTGTTTATTTTCGGGCAAGTGCTTAATATCGTCCAAGTGTTTCTGATTGCACCTGTTTATGAATACTTGTTCTTGAACAAGTTCTTACGATCGTCCATCCGAATGCGTTTGGTTGCCCCCGTTCGTGAATAGTACACTTGTTTTTGGTGCAAGTACTTAAGGTCGTCTATGAGCTTTACACCTGTTGTTTTGTTCAAATGTTTAAGGTCGTCCATACATGTGTGTTTGTACCCATGCATAGGGACATGTACACTTGTTGTTTGTTCAAGTGTTTTAAGGACGTCCATACATGTGCATTTGTACCCATGCACAGGGACATGTACACTTGTTGTTTGTTCAAATGTTTTAAGGTCGTCCATACATGTGCGTTTGTACACATGTTTAGGGACGTCGACACTTGTTGTTTTGTTCAAGTGTTTAGGGTCGTCCATACATGTGTGTTTGTACACATGCTTAGGGACGTCGACACTTGTTGTTTTGTTCAAGTGTTTAGGGTCGTCCATACATGTGTGTTTGTACACATGCTTAGGGACGTCGACACTTGTTGTTTTGTTCAAGTATTTAAGGTCGTCCATACATGTGCGTTTGTACACATGCTTAGGGACGTCGACACTTGTTGTTTTGTTCAAGTGTTTAAGGTCGTCTATACATGTGCGTTTGGACACATGTTTAGGGACGTCGACACTTGTTGTTTTGTTCAAGTGTTTAGGGTCGTCTATACATGTGCGTTTGGACACATGCTTAGGGACGTCGACACTTGTTGTTTTGTTCAAGTGTTTAAGGTCGTCCATACATGTGCGTTTGTACACATGCTTAGGGACGCTGACACTTCTTGTTTTGTTCAAGTGTTTAAGGTCGTCCATACATGTGCGTTTGTACACATCCTTAGGGACGCTGACACTTGTTGTTTTGTTCAAGTGTTTAAGGTCGTCCATACATGTGCGTTTGTACACATGCTTAGGGACTTGGGCACTTGTTGTTTGTTCAAGTGCTTAAGGTCATCCATACATGTGCATTTGTACACATGCTTAGGGACTTGGGTGCTTGTTGGAGAACAGGGAATGGAGTGGTTGTGCTTGGATGACTTTGCATTACGTCAGTTTATTCGAAAAAACAAATACAAGGGAAATTTCAAATCATTTGAGCAACTGATAAAAGAAAATACATACGAATGATGCCTTACTGGTAGTACTTTTTCAGATGCTCGGCGTTCCAAGGGTGAGGTAGTGCAGTCCCGTCTAGCTTCTCCAGGTGATAAGTGCCTCTTCTGTGGAACTTGACGACCCTGTATAATCCTTCCCATATGGGTCCCAACTTCCCCTGGGTGGGGTCTTTTGTTGCGAGGGTCACTTTTCTCAGCACTGAGTCCCCAACTTTGAACTCTTTGTGCTTCACTCGTCGATCGTAGTAGCGAGCCATTCTCTGTTGGTAGGCACTGGTCTTGGCTTCGGCTTGGTCGCGAACTTCGTCCAACAGGTCTAGGTTTGTACGTAACTGATTGTCGTTACTGTTCTCGTCGTAGTGGTTCGTCCTCCAGATGGTGAGTCTGATTTCTACTGGAATGACTGCTTCAATGCCGTATGCCAGTCGAAATGGGGTTTCTTCGGTGGGAGTTCTTGCTGTCATCCTGTATGCCCACAAGATGTTTGGGAGCTCTTCAGACCATAATCCCTTTGCCCCCTCAAGTCGAGTCTTGATCATCTTGAGCAAGGATCGATTTGTGACTTCCATCTGTCCGTTGGCCTGAGGGTGCCCTAGGGATGAGTAGTGGTTGTGTATCCCCAGTTCCTCACAGAACTCTCTGAAGGGCGAGTTGTCGAACTATCGTCCATTGTCGGATATGAAAGCCTTAGGGATTCCAAATCTGCATATGATCATCTTCCATACGAACCCTCTTACGTTCTTCTCTGTGATTGTCGCGAGTGGTTCGGCTTCCACCCACTTAGTGAAATAATCGATGCCAACGACGAGGAATTTTAGCTGCCTTCGTCCGACGGGGAGAGGTCCCATGATGTCCAAACCCCACTGGGCGAACGGCCAGGGTGCCGTCATTGGGGTCAATGTCTCTGGTGGTGAGTGGATGAGGTTTCCGAACCTCTGGCATCTGTCGCAAGAACGAGTATAGGAGATTGCGTCCTTCTGCATCGTCGGCCAATAGTATCCTGCTCGGACGAGTTTATGCACTAAGGAGCGTGCTCCTAAGTGATTGCCGCAGATCCCTTCGTGGACTTCTCTCATCACGTATTCGGCCTCTGCCTTGTCTAGGCAGCGTAAATATGGGAGCGAGAAGCCTCTTTTGTATAAAACACCTTGCATTAAGACGAATCTTGCGGACCAGACTTTCAGCTTTCTGGCTTCGACAGGGTCTGATGGAAGGGTTTCCTCTTCTAGGTAGTTGGTGATTGGTGTCATCCATGAGTTGCTGACGTCGATGGGGCTCACTTCTTCTTCCATGTGGCTCGGTGAGTATTGAACTTCGATGTGTTGGTTGGTTGCTTCATCAGAAGAGGCTAGCTTTGCTAAGGCGTCGGCCTCTGTATTCTGCTCACGAGGCACTTGGACGAGGGTAACTTCGTCGAACCAGTTCATGGCATTTCTGACGAGCTTGAGGTATTTGGTCATTCTATCTTCCCTCGCTTCGTACTCACCGTTGACCTGTCCCACTATCAGTTATGAGTCGCTTTAGATCCTAAGCTTGGTTGCCCCCAGTTCTTTAGCTATACGCAGGTCTGTTAGTAGGGCCTCGTACTCCGCTTCGTTGTTGGTGGTGGGATATTGGAGTCGGACGGAGTGTTTCAGTAGGTGCCCTTCTGGTGTCTTAAAGACTATCCCAACACCTCCTGCCCTCTTAACGGACAACCCGTTAATTTCGACTTTCCAATTTCTATCCGGTTTTTCTTCTAGTGGTTCTTCTTCAGCAACAGTGAACTCAGCTATAAAGTCGGCTAGGGCTTGTGCCTTGATAGCCTGTCTTGGGCGATACTCAATATTGAACTCGCTTAATTCCACGGCCCATTGAATCAGTCGTCCAGCAGCGTCGGACTTATTCATCGCCTTACGGAGAGGATGGTTCGTAAGGACGATGATTTTGTGAGACTGGAAGTAAGGTCGCAGTTTCCTGGCAGCGATGACGAGAGCTAGTGCCAGTTTCTCCATTGCTGAATATCTTTCCTCTGCTCCCTGGAAGGCTTTGCTGGTGTAGTACACTGGCAACTGTGTGCCCCCGTCCTCCCTGATGAGAGCTAAGCTGACAGCTGTCGGGGAGACCGCTAAGTACAAGGAGAGGGTTTCGCCTTGTTGGGAAGGGCTCAGCAACAGTGGAGACATCAGGTACATCTTGAGTTCTTTGATAGATTTCTGACATTCGTTCGTTTAGGTAAACGCCTTTCTCAGCGTCTTGAAGAACGGAAGACACTTGTCGGTAGCTCGTGAGACGAAGCGGTTGAGTGCAGCCACTCTACCGGTGAGGCTTTGAACTTCTTTGACCGTTCTTGGTGGTGTCATTCCCAGCACGGCCTTTATTTTGTCTGGGTTGGCTTCGATTCCTCTCTGGGAGACCATGAACCCCAAGAATTTCCCAGACGAGACGCCGAAAACGCATTTGCTTGGGTTGAGCTTCATGCGGTATTGGCGGAGTGTCTTGAAGGTTTCTTCCAGATCTTCCAAGTGGTTTGCTTCGTCCTTCGTTTTCACCAACATGTCGTCGATGTACACTTCTACATTTTGCCCGATCTGGTTTCGGAACATCTTGTTCATCAGCCGTTGGTAAGTGGCCCCTGCGTTCTTCAATCCGAATGGCATGACTTTGTAGCAAAAAAGTCCTTTGCTGGTGATGAAGGAGGTTTTCTCTTGATCAACGTCGTCCATCATGATCTGGTTGTAGCCTGAGAAGGTGTCCATGAAAGTCAGCAACTTATGTCCTGCTGTCGAATCTACTAACTGGTCAATCCAAGGCAGGGGAAAGCTGTCTTTTGGGCAAGCTTTGTTGAGGTCTGTGAAATCTACACACATTCTCCACTTGCCGTTGGGTTTCTTCACCATGACGACGTTAGCCAGCCGATCGGGATAATACACTTCTCTGATGAACCCTGTCGTCAGAAGCTTCTCTACTTCATCGGAAATGGCTTGATTTTTGTCGGGGGCGAATACTCGTCTCTTCTGTTTTATGGGTCGGATGGACGGATCTATGTTCAACCTGTGGCAAATTACTGAAGGGTCGATACCAGGCATGTCATCGTGTGTACAAGCGAAGACGTCTGAGTTATTTTTCAGGAACTTGATCATGGATTCCTTCAATCTTCCATCCATCTTCGTCCCGATATTTGTGGTTTGGTCCGGCTTTTGGTCGTCCAACACAACCTCCTCCAACTCTTCAGAGGGTTCGACGAGTCTCTGGCCCTCGTCAATCTTCATTGTCTGGTGTTTTGTCTCTGGTCCGAGAGAGGCGAAATAGCATTCCCTTGCTGTTGCTTGGTCTCCTTTAAGTTCTCCTATGCCGTTTTCCGTAGGGAATCGGACGAGGAGGTGATAGGTTGAAGTGACTGCCCTGAGCTTGTTGAGGGTTGGACGACCGATGATAACGTTGTAGGCCGAGGGGCAGTCGACTACGAGGAATTCCACTGAGGCCCTTACTTGTTTCGGGAAAGTACCAGCTTCGATAACGAGGGTGACTACCCCTGATGGCTTAACTTTGTCTCCCGTGAATCCCACAAGGGGAATGTCAATCGGTCTCAGCCGCTCTTTGTCTATCTTCATCTGCTGATATCCTGGGAGGTATATGATGTCAGCGGAACTCCTATTATCAATAAGCACTAGTCTGGTGATGAATCCTGCAATGGTCAATGTGACAACAAGGGCGTCATCATGTGGCTAGTGGATACTTCTTGCGTCGTCTTCACTAAACGAGATCACTTGGTCGTCCATCTTCACACTCTTCCGTGGCCTTTGTATGACCAAGATGTTATGAGCCTGCCGAGCATAGGCTTTCCTGGACGATCGTGAAGTACCTCCTGACGCCAAACCTCCAACGATAGTCCGTATTTCGCCTATTATGTCCCGAGGACAATCTTCTTGGCGGTCCTTATTCTCCTCCTATCTAGGTAGACGAGACTCTGGACGAGTTTGCTGGTTATCTCAACGGACAAACTTTCCCAGCTTTCCTTGCCTTATCAGGGCCTCAATTTGTTGCTTCAAGGCGTAACAATCTTCGGTGGTATGACCATGGTCGCGGTGGAAACGACAGTAGAGGTCCTTAGATCTTTTCGTCAGGTCTGAACGGAGTTTCCCCAGCCACTTAATTTATGGGTCGTCTTGTATCTGCAATAAGACCTGGTCGATGGACATGTTCAGTGGCGTAAAGCTCTTGGGTCGTTCCTCTCATCGGCTAGAAGAGCCTACATTCTTCCTTTCGACCTTCGGGTATTCTTGCTTGGAAGGTCTACTCCTAGACGATTCGAACCGTCAGTCTTCTGACTCTTTCCTCTTTCTATTGGGGAATTCGTCTAGGGCTTCAAAGGCGTCTTCCGCGTTTATGAACTTCTGAGCTTCGTACATCAATTCTGGCATGGATTTTGGGGGGTCCTTACATAGTTGGAAGAGGAAATCTCCCTTGCGGAGGCCAGCATTGAATGCTGTGAGGGCTACGTACTCATTTGGCTCGTCTATCTGAACAGCTTCCTTATTGAAATGCTGCACATAGGATCTCAAGGACTCTCCTTCTCTCTGCCGTATGTTGAGGAGGTAGTTCGCTGGACGAGCTGATCTTCGCCCTCCAATGAAGTTATCTATGAAGGCTCTGCTCAATTGGGCGAACGTGTCTATGGACCCTATCTCCAGTTAGTTGAACCATATCCTCGCCAAGCCTCTGAGGTTCGTTGGGAAAGTGCGACACATTATCTCGTCCAACACACCTTGAAGATGCATGACGGTTCTGAAAGAATCCAGGTAATCAAGTGGGTCCTTAAATCCGTCGAACGTCTCTAGCTGTGGGACCTTGAACTTTGCCGGAAGGGGATATTCATCTATCCTCTTGGTGAAAGGAGATTCGGAGCGATGGACGAGCATATCGAGATTCTTAGCAGCCTTTGCCTTGACCTGGCTCTTCATCTCCTTCATTTGCTCTCTCATCTCTTTCAGCTCTTCTTCTAATTTGGCGGCGCTGGCGTCTGCTGCGGATCTAGTGGGGTCTGCCACTTGACTCGGATGGGGCACCCGATTCTGATTGGCGGAACTTCCTTCGTCATTCTGATTCTGGTTCTGATTCTGATTCCCTCCTCCCTCATTGCGAGGGATTTCTTTGCCGTTCTGGCCCTAACCAGAACTGGGGATTTCTCCCCTTGACTGGAGGAGGGCCATGAGTTCCTGATTCTGCTTGGCCAGCTCTTGCATTTCCTTGTGATCAGCGGCACTCTGTCGTACCAGTTCTTGGACGTTGGCAATGAGAGCCTGCATTTGCCTTTTTGAGGCACTCAAATGCTGATTAGTGGTGTCTCCTGCTTCCATGAGGGAGAGGCTATTTGGATCGACCGTTTTTAGTTTTTCTGGGAGAGAAGCGAAATGGCTGTTAGCAAAGTCGTTCCCACAGACGACGCTAACTGATGATGTGTAAAAATCAGCACGGTCGTCCAACGATGCTCTCTCTGATGGAATACCTGAAACAAAGAAAGCTAATGACGACAACTAAGGAACACTGGTGGGATGCCGGCCAAAGTTCCTTCGATGCTTTTGTCAGAGATTTGGGGAAAGTGATTAACAAGTAAGTAAAAGTGTTTAGGCTAAAAATTGCGTACCTGTGTCTTTTTGTTCGGAGGCTTATATAGATGTCCCAAAAGTAGCCGCTGGACTCCCATTTATTGGGGTCTTTATTTGACTTTGAATGGGGGTTTTTATGGTGGCGGTTACAATATCTTTGGGATATTGTCTTTAATGGATTGTAGCGTCTCTGGCGTTTAATCTTGTGTATAAAGTCGCTCATTTATGGGCCGTTTCAAGGAGATGACGAGCTTGGAGTGAGGACGCTGTTTAACATCGACTTTGGCTGTGTTTGTCTGGACGAATGATTGTTTGAGCCTCGTCTTATGGTTGGTAGGTGAATTTGTCGGGATGCTCGTCCATGGGTCGTTTATCGTCGTCTTGGTGGTTGGTGAGGCTAAGGTCGTCCGACTATTTGGGTAATGGACCCATCAAACATTATTAGCAATACAGTTTTGCCTGTGCTAAAGATCATGTCACATGTCTTATATGTTTGAAAATTTTATTCATTTCATTCCATAATCTGGGAACGGGTTACATCAAAATAGCTCAAATCTCATAACTTAAAATTGTCTATGACTCAACCAAAGACATCAAATTCATGAAGATCAAATCACATCCTACAAATTCATCAGGGACTCAATATCTTCCACAAAAATAACAATTTGTTCATATCTCCAACTTCTGTCCTTAACCATGGAACCCTCTACCTCTGTCTTGACCTTAAAAAGCCCTCCCTCTCTATTTGGAGGTCTGGGAATGCGTTCTTTTCTTAGATTGTCTTCTCCTGGAGGAGGTATCTTACATAAAATTTACGTGCAAACTCCCTCTCACATGGGGGTTGATCGTTATATGCAACATCTCTCCCACATACTTTTTCCTCCTTGAGTCCTTGAGAGGCTTTAAATTCATTGCAACTTCTGCTTTCTCAGCAACACACAGTCCTTCTGCAAGCTTGTTGAAGTCATAAGGAGACTGAGTCTCATTCAAGGCCTCCACCACCTTGGTGAAGTTGAAATAGGAAACAGTTTTGTTTTGACTAAAATTTGTGGCATTAGTAGCTACATTACAGCAGGATTTCTCAATATTGGAAAGTCCATTTGATGGCTTCATGGTAACCATTCAGTAAAGTCCAAACCTACACCGAGACCAACAAATAAAAATAAAAATTAGAATGATTGAAATAGAAAAAAGTTGAACAAGATTGCAAATTCTAATCTTAGATGCCAGTTCCAAATCGAAAGTTTAATAACCATAGGCTCTCTACAAAAATAGAAAATAAAGTGCAAACTTAAGTTAAGGTGCAATCTGATGAAAACTACGTACTTCTTCCAAGCTATAATTCAAGCTTTCATGAAAATAGTTTTCAAGCTATAAGATTTGCATGCAATTTAATAATCTAAAAGTGGCAAACCCAATAAAGTAAAACTCAAAAGAAAGAATAATAGAATTTGAGATAGTAGAGTTTTAGTTATTGTTAGAGAACAAATCAACCATTTTCTTATTGACTAATAAACTTTTTGTTTGAGTCTTACCCTCTATGAGAGCATGGATTCAATTCCTGGGATTTCCAAAATATATATTTATGTAAGTTTAGATTATGATTTCTATTATATATATAAAAATAAATAAATAAATAAATAAAACTTTTTGTTTAAAATAGGTGAACCATCAAAAAAACAAACATTTTACTTTATTGGAAAGAAAAAGAAAAAAATACCGTAAACAAATTGAGTGTTTTTCATGTCATCAAAGACTAATTGGAGGTTTGGGCCAAGCCTAATTCTGAGTCATTAGGCATTTGCCAGTCTCGTCTGGGCCTTGATGGGAGCCCAATTTAACTGAACAAACAGGCAGATGGGCCCCTTAATGCGATGGGCCAAGTCAACCCACGCAAAATAGATGCTAAGCTGGGGTTATTATTGAGTGGGGAGGTGAGCCAGTTTCATCTAGCCCTTATATGAAAAATATAAAAATTAAATAAATTTATTGCATCAAAATAAGAAAAATTATGATAAAAAGTAACAAATTAACTTCTTTTTTCCACTAAAATAAAACAATCCACAATTAACAATTTACGTTCTCTACCAAATAATATCATTACAAGGTTTTTTCAAGAGTTGACAAAATGTACTATAATTAATAGCATTTAACTTAGGTACAAAATTAATATGCATCTAATTATGTTTATTTTTTTCAAACACATCCATGCATATACATGGGATTACAAGCTAGTTTTCATATTAGCTCACTCAATTTGTATAAGTTAAGTTATCATAATAACGAAAATTATGTTAAGAAATAAAAGCTAAGTATTATTTTTTTGGGTGTCTAATTCCTAATGGGATTGTTGATTTAATATGTACTTTTTTCTTCTTATGATTGATTATGTTTTTCTTTTTCTTTTTGGATTGAATTGATTCATGTAAACGTCAATAAATAAGGAGCCCATGAATGTTGATAAAGCTTTTGTCCCTTAGTTTTATACTAAAAAAAAGTTTTAGTTTATATTTTTTTTGGTGTCTAACTCCTAATGGATTACAGATTCAACAAATATATTAAAAACACAAATAACATTTGGTAGATATCTAAAAATGAGAAAGAATTATTAAGACAGACTATTGTTTTACCATATGAAAAAAAATCCGTGCATCGCGCGGATCCATGACTAGTTCTCATTAATAGTGATGTAACGTTAGTTAAAGTTAAAACATTTGAGGCCAACCTTGTAGCTGCACCTCAAGATCCATCCACCTTTTGGGAAATATCTTGCATCCACTTTCTTCGCGTCAGCCTGAACAAAGTCTGCGTTTGTGCATCACAGCTTGCCGCAATCCAATTATTGCATTCAAACAAAAGGGGTGGGAACCGAATGTGTACACGACAACTAGCCCGAGACTGGAATCTAAGAAACACAATTTCCACAATCCAAGCTGTGGTTTTGGATGCATAACCATAAAAGATATTCCACCTCTTACCTATCATGAATTAGTCTAATCTGGACCACAGCCATCTCATTATCAACGCCATAGGACAAAGTCAACAACAACACCAAAAAAATTCATAGTTATCCATCCATTGTCTTGTTCTTCCACATTATCAATGCACACACACTAGGATTTATTTTTGCTAAAGTAGGTGGGATCCATTTGCATGTAATATTTGGAATAATTATTCAGTGTTTCTCGTTTCTCTCACATTAATGGTATCTCACTCTAATCAAATGATGGCACATCAATATTGAAAGGCAAATTACAAGAAAAGTGTTTAACAAGGTTACTCTCAACTCTCAAGTCTCAAAGGTTTATAAATATTGATGTGGTAATACTAAGCCGGACACAACAACAACCTCTCTCTCTCATCACTTTCATCATCCCACAAACCCCCTCTAGTATTCTTGAAAGAAAAAAGAAAATGGCGGAAGGAGTTCTCTTCGATCTTGCTGGGAAAGTCCTTGAAGTAGCGGGTTCATTCGCTCTCCAAGAGATCAAGTTGGCCTCTGGAGTCAAAGCTGAGCTTGAAAATCTAAAGAGCACAGTTTCCAGAATCCAAGCTGTGCTTCTAGATGCAGAAAAGAAGGCTTCTCATAGTGCTGTGGTCAAAGATTGGCTCGAAAGGCTCAAAGATCTCTTCCTTGATGCTGATGACTTGCTGGATGATTTCTCCACTGAAGCTATGCAGCGTAAAGTGATGACTGGAAATAAGATGAAAAGGGAGGTACGCAAATTCTTTTCAAGTTCAAACCAACTTGCTTATAGTCTTAAGATGGATCATAGAATAAAAGCAATTAGGGAGAGACTAAATGTCATTGAAAATGATAGGATGTCGTTCCAGTTTATAGAAAGCCCAAGTGAGCCACAAGTCAACATTAGTGACAGGGAAACTTATTCTTTTGTACTTGAAGAAGATGTGGTTGGAAGAGAGGATGATAAGAAAGCGATCATAAAACGTCTTTTTTATGATAATGTTGTAGAAAATATTTCTATCATTCCAATAGTTGGAGTCGGAGGTTTAGGAAAACTACACTAGCTCAACTTATATACAATGATGAAAATGTCAAAAAAGAATTTGAGTTGAAATTGTGGATTTTTATCTCTAATAATTTTGATGTAAAAAAAATTGTTAAACAAATTTTAGAATCTTTGAAAGTTGAGGCACTTGAAGAAAGCCTAGAGAATTTACAAAATCGCCTTCGAGAAGAACTTGAAGGAAAAAAATACTTCATTGTCTTGGACGATGTTTGGAATGAGGATCGAGGAAAATGGCTTTCCTTGAAAAAATTATTAATGGATGGTGCAAAGGGAAGTAGAATAATAGTAACCACACGTTCTGAAATTGTAGTGAAGATTATAGGCACAACTTCAGCACATGCTCTTAAAGGTTTACCTGAAGAAAAGGCTTGGTCATTATTTGTAAAAATGGCATTTAAAGGAGGGGAAGAGCCAAACAACCAAACCTTATTAGCCCTAGGAAAACAGATTGTGAGAAAGTGTTATGGGGTGCCTTTAGCTATAAGAATAATAGGAAGCTTATTGTTTGGTAACACCCTTGAAATTGAGTACTGGCAATCATTCTTAGATAATGAACTCTCAAAAATAGCTCAACAAGAAAATGATATTTTGTCAACTCTTAAGTTGAGTTATGATCATCTTCCGTCACACTTGAAGCAATGTTTTGCTTATTGTAGATTGTTTCCAAAAGATCATAGGATTGATGTAAATACACTTATTAATCTTTGGGCAGCACAAGGTTTTGTAGGTCCAAGGCGACGTTTTGAGGATATTGGAAAATGATATTTTATGGAATTACTTTGGAGATCATTTTTCCAAGATGTAGAAAATGATTATTTGGGCAATATAGAATCGTGTAAAATGCATGATCTCATACATGATCTTGCAACTCTTTTGGGTGGAAAGGAAAGTACCATGTTAAACTCAAGTGGGGAAAATATTGGTGAAAAAGTTCGTCACGTATCATTTGATCTTGTGGATTCATTGAGTAAATTTCCAATTCCTATGCTTAAAGGAAAGAAGATACGAACAATTCTTTCATCTAGCGTAGGGGGGAGCTTGGGTAGCTTAAATTGTGATGCACTCGTTCCAAATCTCAATTATTTACGCACATTGGATTTGAGTAATTTAAATCTACGTGTGGTGCCGCATTCTATTGGGGAATTGAAGCATTTAAGATATCTTGATCTTTCTAGAAATAAAGCTATCCAAATTCTCCCCAATTCCATTACGTGGCTGCTGAATTTGCAAACGCTAACACTTAGTGGTTGTGACTCGCTCAAAGAATTACCCAGGGGCATTAAAAAATTAATCAATCTTAGGCATCTAGATATTAGTGATTGCTCTGGATTGACTCATATGCCACTCGGACTCAGACATCTTACTTATCTTGAGATATTACCAAGGTTTGTTGTGAGTCAAGAAGGTTTCAATGCCCGGTCAAAAAAGGATACATCTAGTGGTGGGCTAGGTGAATTGAAGGAGCTGAGCAATTTGGGAGGAAGCCTATGGATTAAAAATTTGGGACACGGAAAAGAGGACATGGTGGAATGTAAAGCTACAAATATGAAGGAGAAACAGCATCTTCAACAACTGAGATTAAATTGGGATGTGAGATGGGACAGAGAAACGGAATGTTATGATGAAGAGTCACTGGAAGGGCTCCAGCCACATCCAAATCTTAAAGTTTTGGACTTGTTTGACTATATGGGTGTGAGAATTCCAAATTGGGTCTCTTCCCTCACAAATCTTGTCAGTTTAGCATTTTATGGTAATAAGAGATTGCAGCACCTCCCATCGTTAAATAAACTCCTTTTTCTCAAGTCTCTCAGAATGTAGCGCATGAAAGCACTTGAATACGTATCAAAAGAAGAAGACAGTGTTAGTAATGTGTTTGGTGGTTCCTCTTCCTCTTCTTCAAAAACAATAGAATTCTTCCCATCCTTATCTTCTCTTGTTATATGGAGCTGCCTTAATCTGAAGGGATGGTGGAGGAAAGATGATGATAATGAGCCAGACCATCTGTTACTACCATCGTTTCCTTGTCTTTCTATATTAGAGATTGTAAACTGCCCTAAGCTGACTTCAGTGCCCCTGTTTCCATATCTCAAAGAAAGTTTGATATTATGGGAAACTAGCTCTAAGGTATTAATTGCAGCAGACAATGAAAATGGGAACAAGACAGAGGGCATCAACAGCAACCACATCCTCATCCTGCTTTCCTCTCTCTCAATTACAGAATTTGTGGTTACGTGATGTTAAGGATTTAGTATCTCTTCCAGAGGAGTGGCTGCAGAACCTCACATCTCTACAAAATCTTAGAATTGGATATTGCCCCAATCTAACATCACTACCTCAAGGAATTCGCAATCTCACCTCTTTACAAAAATTGATAATTAGCAATTGTCCACACTTACGGGAAAGATGCCAGAGGCAAACAGGTGAAGATTGGCCCAACATTGCTCATGTCCCATACGTGGAGGTGGATAGGAAGAACTGGCAGCAGGAAACAATTCCATCTTCTTCTTGTTCAAGTAGGCATGTATCTTTTAATCCCAATTTTTCATAGACAATCAAATACCGATGCTCTTTGTGCTTTTCAGTGTTATAATATTTCAGACAACTTCTAAAAGTCTTATGTTCAACCAACTGGCCAACACAACAAACTTGGGTCCACAATAAGGACCTGACACATGATTTCTTCAAAAAGTTATTTGAACAAGAAAAAAGGATAATGTAATGTGCTTTGTTTTTTTTTTTTTTTTTTTTTACTCTAATGATTTATATCTTTGTACCAAGGACCTTGTACATAATATGATGTATATGGTTGCTTCTTAAAAATTGCAGATTCAGAGTCTGTTTGTTAACACTTCAAGAGGAGGACTCAACCTACCCACTAACATTGCAGTAATTAGTTTATTTTGCAGGAATTTATTTTGGTTCAATCTTTTTTCTTTTTTTCTTTTTTGGGTCTATATATCTACTAAGATTGATTTACAATTTCTCATTTGAATTACTGATCTATAGAAAATAAATATTGGCTTAAGTAGTTCTTTCTTATGGGATAATATGGTTGCTTCTTGAAAATTGCAGATTCTGAGTCTGTTTGTTTAACATTTCAAGAGGAGGACTTAGCCTAGCAACTACCATTGCAAGAATTAC